>JAOWCC010001634.1:135639635-135819493 GCA_030867875.1 Actinernus sp. WN-2022 | reverse complement strand
CGTGAAACCGAATGAAACGGTTGAAATGTGGTTCAAGGCACCCAATTCAGATCAGTGTGCTGTAAACAGATGCTACTCTGGGGAATTGTCCCTTTTTCATATTCTGATCATAATGTAGTCGTGGCTATCTGAATAAAGAGAGCATTCTCCAGAGCATATATAGTTAATAGAGTGGAATGGTTATGAAACCCAGCGACCGTCTGTCTTTGTTAGCTTTTTTCAACCCAGTTACCGTGCACAAATAACAATATAAATTAATCAATCAGCCAATAGAAACGTGAGTTCAGTCGTTCAGGGGACGCTAATGAACTATGACCGTGCATAATCTCATATAGTTTGTCTTATCCCCTTCCAGCAAAAATCTCAGCGCCTTTGTTAGCCTTTTGAAGTTTCCCGGGTTTCATAACCATTCCACTCTATTAACTATATGTCCAGAATAACGTCTGTAGCAACAGTTTATTGCCGATTCCCGGCCCTTGTGCATGATACCTATACACTACCAGCATGTTCTTTTGTTACTCTGATTTAGACCATCGGCTTGGTATTCTCAGCCGGGGGAGAGAAACTGCTCGTGCTATACAAGATTCAAGGGCACTGAGCGATATATATTGAAAGCTATCAAATTGAAGTCGCCTCGTAAAAATTATTAGTACTTTCAAAATATCACTCTGTGTCCATAAATCACGTATTGCGCTCGCGTTCATGAGATTTCCTCTACGCATTCTCGACTTTTCTCTTTCATTTGTCATTCAATATAGGGCCCGCGGAGGAGCGCGTAAGGACGGCTTTCTAGTGGGTTCGGGAGCATGCCCCCCGATAAAATTTGAAATTTAGCCGGTCTGAAATGGCTGTAAATGCATCTAAAACTGCCAAGCGTGATGAAAATTATCAATTTGAACTGGCTGTACTAAAAATAGGGGGGGGGGGGGGGCTAAAGCCCTCCTAGCACCTCTGCTCCGCGGTCCCTGAACTCAAAATTAAATCTCTTCACACTCGCATGTAATGGTTATTAACCATCGAAAGACGGCAGTTGATTGCACGGAGGATGTCTCGTTTGTACAAATTGGTAAATTAGGCTCTTAAAATAGGCAGAAAACGACCGATTTTCTCTCTAAAATGCGGCCATGCGGCCACAAGTTTATGGTTGCCATCTATATGCCACAACGCTAAAGGGCTTTTCACTTGGCAGTGTCTCCTCTTGTATAACCGCGTTCATTTCCAAAGCCCGCAAAACTGTTCCCTCTGGATTCACCCTTCGCATTGACTCACGAATTCGTTGCTGCTGAATTCGTAAATTGCGCCAAAGGCAAACAATCCGTCATACGCTTATATCCTGTGTTTGGAAACTCTCTCAAGATACTGGAAACTTCTCCATCTAACTCGTCGTTTGATATATCTGCGTACGTTGCCCTGATCGACAAACTGAATTCCTCTAAACGTCTCTCGACAGTACGTTTAGCAACACCAAGCAGGAGAGCCATTCCGGCCGTGCTACACCTCTTTTGAACCAAGAATTCCAATTGTTCTCGTGAAATGTTATACTTAGGTCTGCCACAACTACCAGAAAATACTTTTTTGATCGATACATGGCAGTAGTCTCGTTCGCCTTAAAACAATCAAGGGCTTCTCTTACAATGGTAACAATTCTATCGTCAACAATTCCAACATCAAAACACCTAATCATAATATCAATAAAGCAGTCCAGTCGATATTGTACATAGTCCAGGGTGTCAGAATTGCCATTTCTGTCCTCCAGCTGGTCTCAGATATCTAACAGAGCATTGCGAAGATGGTATTTGGCCTGCTACTCGATTTTCTTCGCTGTTGTCCGCCATTTTGACCAGACTAGACCCAGTCCTCTACTCTGCCATCCAAGTATTATTTTGTCAACTGAGTGTCATGCAGGATATGACGTAAGCATAATAGAATACAGGTTTGCAGTGCATAATAGCATAACTGCGTTTGTCGTTCTTCACCAGAGTTAAATTACAAGAATTTAACGTTAGGAATGGTCAATAGCATAATGGCATTCTTTCAGTACAAAACGAAATTTTACAATGTCAAATGAAAAGAACATAATGTCAGTTTCAAAAGTATAAAATGTCCTATTAGGATTGCATAATAGCATATTTCATGAACAATAGCATAATGGCATTCCTTTAGTACAAAACGAAATTTTACAATGTCAAATGAAAAGAGCATAATGTCAGTTTCAAAGTATAAAATGTCATATTAGGATTGCATAATAGAATATTTAATTTTGGCGGTAATTACCCCTCATAAGTTTATGGTTGCTTCCATTCAGTGACATCGGTTCCATCTAAAACTTTGTTGATTTTCGAAAATGCTGACGTCAGGAGTTTTGCCGATTTTTTTCATTGCCAAAAAGCAACCGTTTTTTGGGGAAATGGGGTTTTTGTACCCTACTGCAATTGGTTAGTTAAGGTTATCTTTACGTGTTAAGTAATGATTCGCCTAAGAACTACAGCAAAAGACAATTAGACATATCCTCGCATCAGGCCTCCTCCGCCGGCATCTCTAGTTTTCGAACTCGGATCGCACGCTTGCTGTTAGTAGCAGAAATGAGATGTTTTTTTGCGGTTTCAATACTTAGAGTAGCCTCGGATGAGTCAGAATTTACTGAACAGATCGTTACGTTTATTGAAGACTGTTACGTTTAAGCGGGAGTTGAGCAAATTGCATATCAAGAGTTAGAGGAACAAAAAACCGTACCCTATGTAAGGATCGGAGACTTTATTTAATGATGATAATACAGAATATGAGACTCTATTTAAGGATCCGGCACCTCGAAAACCATACCCTATGCCGCGGCACATACATATATGGCTATATTTTGGAGTACCTCCCCCGGGGTTGATCCTGTAGAATTATGCATGTAACACAATGTACGAATAGCGTGACATAGTGACGTGACATCACGTGCTGGACAGTGACAAGTTAAGAGAGCGAGTGCTCGGAGTTCGACGCGATGTAATGTGTTTATTACAATCTGATTAATAAACCGTTTGATTCTGAAAGATAATGGATGCTATCTACAAGTTCTACAGATCCTGTGTTCCGCCAACGTGTGCCATGTCGCGCGCGTCACTGACTAGCTAAAGCCGCGGCCGACAAACTTTTACACGTAGTTTACAGTCTTGGAAATTGTTTTCCGGCGTTTACACAATGGACAGACTTGAAAATACATGTGTAAAAGTGTTGAATTGACCCCTGCTTCACACCAGCGACGCAAGCATAAGGCGCCGACCATTTGACTTTGAGGGGGGGGGGGGGGGGGGGGGGGATGGGTGTTCTTGTCTGTGCTCGATGTTTTTCTTTAGCAGTGTTTGTAGCACGAATTTTTTTTTGCGAAAAAAGCGGTGCCAGAACAAAGCTTTTCCGCTTCAAAAACACCCCCCCCCCCCTAAAACGTTAAATGGTCGGCCCTAAACATCATACGCAGCCTGCGAGGTGTTAATTTTCTATTCTTTTTTCTCGTAGTTCCATTGGTTGATACTGTCTCACAAATTGAAATTGAAACCTTTAAAATTGATGCGTGACAAGTGAAACATAGATGAGAATGGGCTACTCAAGACTGGGAAGGACAGAAACATTTCGGGTTCAGGAAAGTGTTTCCACTTCCAGAGACTAGAGACATGCGGTGGTAATGCTCTGTTGTGAAAGTCATCCAACCCAGCGGCGTGACGTCACGTATAAACGAATAATTGACGGAGATATAAGCGTTATTTTGACCATTTCTTTTTATTATATCTATAATTCCTTCCTATCTAACCCAAGACCCTAAACTCCTATTTTTTAAATAGATCTATAAATTAATACATCATCTAGGCGTGCTTTCAGCATTCCACCTACACTCCTGGCCTGGTCGCATTAGCACAAGCAACATGCGCAGACCCACTGCCGTATTAGAGCAGTCTTCGTATCATTGGGACAATCTACGGCTTGTCTGTAGCCTTACCGTAACTGTGCTGTACAGTGTCTCTGGACAGCAGGACAAAAACAATAGGGAAACAATTTCACTGTCACGCGGCACGTCGTACAGTAACCACCAAGGGCACCCAACGAAGTTTTCGGTTAAAAAGCTGTTCGGGAGAGTAAGTAGCCTAAAACTTTCGGATTTGAAAAAAATGTCCCTAGACAATTGTTTTCTGAAATACTGGTTAGAAATTTGTTTTCAATCCCTAGAAAATATAGAAGAAAAGGGAGACTAAAGGTTTCCCCTAAAATATTCGTACGTCCCAATTCGTTGATCAATAGAGTCAGAACAACACATTTTCATTCCCTAAGAATTGCCGAAAGGAAAAAAGAATCCTAAAAAATTCGTACCTCCACAAACTTTGCAACATGAAGTTACTTTGGGCTAGAAAATTCTTGTTTCTGTTCTAGACTACTAACAAATTCGTAGGCCGGGAATATTTTGCCACAGTATTTTCGGTTGACGCGATTTACACCTAGAAAATCCGAACAGCTAATAGCTTTCTAGAATACGTCAAAAGACATAGTAGACGCCTTAAAATGCCTAGATAAGCTGCAGACAACTGGTTTCAAACGAATTTAAAAAAGTACTCGTTGGGTGCCCTTGAACCATGGCAGTCACTGTCGTAGCTTGTCCCACTCATACGAAATCTGCTCTATCATTAGCGGTACTTCTTCTACTCATACGTGCATGAGAGATAATAATAAGTGCCAAATGATCAATGCATTTACACGACAGCCTTTGGGGACCGGCACATACTATTGATTTGTGCGGTGTGAATGAAGAGTGTCGTGCTCTAAATTATCGGTACTCCTGATTTTTGTCGTGTAAGTCAAGAGTGCCGTGCTCTAAATTATCGGTATTCCTGATTTTTGTCGTGTAAGTCAAGAGTCCGGTCCCAAACTTATCGGCCCGCGGGCCCAAATTTAAGAGTGCCATTCCCACAATGCTTGTCGTGTACATCGGGTTTAAGTCTGCATCTAGAGCGGTTTTCAGTGGAGTGTAGTAAAACCAAATGCAAATTACCCACAACCAGCCAATCATAGGAGCGAGTAATCACAAGTAACTCATAAATGGCTTCCCAGTGAGCCAATGACAAACCAAAGCAAAACCAATTTGCGTTTGGTTTTACTTTGGATTCTGATTGGTTGGTTTACTTCCTCAGCCAAACGGAGAGCTTAGTAAACGCAAAACCAAAACACTTCCGACACTCAATTGAAATCCGCTCTATCGCTTGTGCAAACCAGGCTTTTATTAACAGTCATTAAGCCGGAGCTAAATGTGACTAACATTCTTGTTCACCAACAATGTTATAATTAGTCTTGTTCTTTAGATGCAAGGTTTTTTCGTAACGTACGGTCCCCGGGGGGGGGGGGGGGGGTACTTACAAGAAAAATGGGTATGTATGTGAGGCCAAGAGACTCAAACCCTGACCCTGTTTGACCCAATCCGAGCTCCAAAACCCTGATTGCCCCCTTTTTAGGGAAAAAAAACCTTATTGCCCCTTCTTTAAATTGTTTTCAAAACACGGTCGGATATATATCCCGGCCGGTATACCGCGTACCGGGATTGCATGCAAAATACGGAACATTTCAAGTCGGGACGTAGTATTGGGTAAACAAATCAGCAGATGGAGTACATAGATAAGTACTGAAGTACGAATTAGCGGCGTCACAATGTAAGGGAACCTCAGTGCTTGCATGTGGACAGGCGATCAAAATGCGGCAACAGAATAATTTTTTTCGACATAGTAGCTAAAAAAAACTGAACCCTAACTGCCTAAAAAATACTGAACCCCGACCCTGACTACACCCAAATTATACTCCAATCCTGACCCTGATCTGCCCAAATCAGGTCAAAACCCTGACCCAACCTGCCCAAACTGAGCTCAAAACCCTGACCCACCCGGGCGGCACATACATAATACGTCACAAACAGGAGTACCCCCCCCCCCCCCCCCCCGGGGTACGGTCTGTAATGATAGTAAGTAAGTAAGTAAGTAATAACTTTATTTATACACGGTTAAAACATCAGGCCTTCGATTACATTATAAAATGTAGGAATAGTTAAAATATCTAATCAGTACGTATACAATGTTAATATCGAATAATTTGAATAACGCATACACCTAACTTATATCTAACTATACAATAACTGACTATAATTATCTCAAACTAATATTAACTATGAATAAAATAGGATGCCTGCTTTCCATGAATGCCGTGTGTTTAATGAAATTTATTAATTGTTAAAGAAATCGCTGCAGTGAGATTTAAAACGAGTGAGAGAGTTTGCTTGCCGCAGCTCGACAGGTAAGCTATTCCAAAGCACCGCACCACTATAACTGAAGCTGTTCTTTAGAAAATTGGTGCGGGGCAGAGGAATAGCTAGTTTGCCCTCAGTGTCCCTTAGGGAATAGCTCGAAACGCTACTACGGTCAGCGAACTTCGAACACAGATATTCAGGCGCTAGGCCATTTAGCGATTTATAGACCATAGTAGTTGTTAGAAATTTTCGGTGATTGTCTAGTTTTCTCCAGCCAAGTTTTTTGAAAAGATCATCAGCATTGGCGTCGTAATTGGAGAAAGTCAAAATTCGTACAGCACGATTTTGTAACTTTTGAAGTTTAGTGGCAAGAGTTTTATTGCAATTTCCCCAAACGACGCTACAGTAGTCGAAATGGGGCTGCACTAAAGCATTATAGATACACAAAAGTGTTTCAATAGGTACAAAAGGTCTCGTGCGTTTCAGGGCGCCAATGCCAGAGGCAATTTTCTTTGACAGTTTGTCTATGTGCACATTCCAAGATGATGCCAACGATGGGGTTCTAAACAGTCTAACAATGTTGGAACCACCAGTGTTGGCCCATGTTGTACAATGTTTGAACATTTAGCTCCGGCTTTAAGGCGATGTTGCACGCGACAATTTTTCGTGCAACATTGCTGCGCGAAAAGTCAACGGCGACGGTGTTACACGAAGCAACTTCAACAAAATTCGGGCAGGTTTTATAAAGTGCCTGTAACCCTTCTTTCAAATATTATAGATATGAACCTTCGAAAAGTTTTGAGCACTTCTGCTTGTTTGAAATAGCGTAAATTTGAACTTTCCTGACCATTGACCGCGTTAGTAAAAGCCTGGGTCGATGTCATCTCATTAATGCATTATTCTCCATGGCGTCTTTCTATCACATGATATCACAACAACGTCGATGCATAGAAAATATTAAAGACAATAAATCTGTGCAAATTACACCAAGTAAGTCATACTACTTGTGTTTTTACTTGCATTGTTCTTTTGATTTACTCATTATTTTGTTGCACAAAATAGGAGATATTGTAGTTGAGTCTACGAATAGCAGTTTCAGCGGTATTGACCCGAACGCCTCACTTCAATGTAATGAAGCGCCATTGAAACCATCATTCTTACACGACAACAACACCCTCCTAAACAAGCACGACTAATTTAGATACACAGTTTGAATAGCGCTTCATTACATTGAAGTGAGGCGTTCGGGTCAATACCGCTGAAACTGCTATTCGTAGACTCAACTACAATATCTCCTATTGTTTCTTCTGATTATAGACGCTATGTAATAATGGTAGCCTTTGCGCGCGCAATCTACAAATAATACTGAACTCTCAGTCTATCAGAACAACATATCCTCGCTCTACAATTACCAATAATCAGTAATTGGCTTTTGCTCTTCAATTATCAATAATCGCTAATTCTGGAACGCAAATTAAACAATGACATTCTTAAAACCAGTCAAGGATAAAGATAAACAATTGTCCAAATCAAAACGGCGGTAGACGCGCTTAGTGTAGTGGTCGTGACGCCTGCACTACCAAGCACTACACGCAAACGAGTTCGAGCCCGAGTAGGAGCGCTAAAAAAAAAAAATTCTCTCGTTTACCTTCTCTTCTTGTTTACCTGTGAATCCTAGCTCTAGGTGAGTGAGAACCGTCGTTTACCCGCGAACTCGTCCGATGGTTCGGGTTAGGATTTGTCGTAGAATTACCAATAATCGGTACTTCAAGCGTGTTTGCCATTTATTGATTATTGGTAATTGTAGAGCGAGGATACGCTGATCAGAATCAAGATTGTAACTAAAATGGATAATTTGACATGGTTAGCATCATACAGTGATCATATATAAGTGCGCTCTTTTTTCACCTGGTGGCCATCTTGGATTGAAAGCGAGGCAATCCTTTGTTTTTGCTAGGTTAGCCTCGCACTGAGGGATATCAGAACGAGTTTAGCCTACAAAAAAACAAAGGATTGCCTCGCTTTGAATCCAAGATGGCCACCGGGTGAAGAGTGAATTGCAAAGTAAAGCCTGGTTCACACTAGCGACATAAGCAATAGACCGGTTACAGCGTCATTGGTTACCGTTGTCAAGGCCGCACTGGAGGTCAACCATAATCAAAACAACAATTCACAGTGAATACACCAAGCTAATACTGCGAAAAAATGCACGTTTATTACTCAGAAATGTCATCTAAAAGTTTTTTACCCGGCTATTTTAAAGGTTTACAACCTAAAGAGTCTCGAGAAAGATATCTAACGAAGCTGAAGTACGTAGATGGATAGGATCCATACGATAGGATCCATACTGAAGAGAAGCTTCATGGGGCCAAATGATGTGACTCGCTCAAAGGATTCTGGGATCGCTCTGCTGCGTATGCGGCATACCCAAAGCCAGCCATACAGTCACAGTGAGCTGCCAAATCTCACAGACAGCCCATGGAGTAAGCAGCTTTTCCGACATTCTTTGGGATGGTTAACCTGCAGAAGAGATAATGTTTTATTTCGTTTGATTGTCGATCAGATTTCACGTTCGCTCGATCGAGTAAACGACGCGACGATCGTCACGCACATACTTACCCTCGCTATCATCAGGCGTTTGTCACCAAATTATTTGCTCAATATTTCCCTGACCTAGTCATTTGTGTATTCGGGATTTCTTTAAACAGCAGATACATTCCGACATCTGTAGGTATTAAACGCTAGGCCAAGTCTCCAGATCGTCTCTGCCCTCAGAATCTCGTATGGAGCCTGTCCATCTACGTACCTCAGCTTCATTAGATATCTTTCTCGAGACTCTAAAACCTATAAAATATCCCGGTAAAAAACGTTTGGATGACATTTCTAAGAAATAAACGGTGCTTTTTTCGCTGCATTAGCTCGGTGTATTCACTGTATTTGACCATGGTTTGACTGTTGTTTTGATTGTGGTTGACCTCCAGTTCGGCCTTGACAACGGTAACCAATGACGCTGTAACCGGTCTATAAACGTAGATGCATTGATCATTAGCGGAACCCGTTCTTATCTCGCACCTGTAAGTAGAACAAGCTAATGATAAATACGGCACTGCGTAGACCTGCGTAGAGCAGATTTCGTATGAGTGGGCAAACTACGGCATGTCCGTAACCGTGCCGTTCTGTAACTCTGTAATTTGATTGGATCAGCAGGACAAAAACAATGGGAAACCATTTCAACGTCACGGCATGCCGTACGGTAACCGTGCGGTAGTCGGTGCTGTAGTTTGTCCCACTCGTACGAAATCTGCTCTGTTGCTCGTGCTTATGCCACATGTGAAAATCATGCTTAACTTATTTAACCTAACGATGGTTAGTAATCAAACTAACAGCTAAAGAATGCTCACGCTTGCAAGTCATGAGTGCTGAACTGTGTTGCCCTCCGCCCAGACATGGTGTACACCACGTGGGTTTATCAGGGTATTTAATTCAAAACTGATCAGAGACAAAAACTAATACCATATTATGGTTTAAGGAGACGAAAGTGATGAAGAAATATGCATATATAGTTAGAAGCCTCAATGAGGGCTTATCAGGGTATTTCAAAACTCAATGGAAACAAAAACTAATACCATGACTGAAGGTTACGTGTTAAAATTAATAACGTACAGTTGCCTGTAAATATTCGAAATATATCTACTCAAAAATATGCTCAGTTGTTAATTTTAACATTCTCCCTCCAGCCAATGATCCTTTCCTATTTTGCCTGCTTAAGTTACCGTACTTATCGGTAATTACCCCCCCCCCCCCCCCCCCCCCCCCCCCCCTACTTTTGCTGCATGAACATTGGTTTCCCCCTCTAATCACTGTGACCCGGGCCACTTAGACAATGATGACCAATCACACTGCAGAATGAAAACAGAGCATTCCAGATTGCAGTTATTTGATCCAATCAATGTCGAGTATAAGACAAATAGCTTTTCAACAAGCCTTTTGGATGAAGAAAATCACGTGGATATGTTAGGATTTGCAATGCTTTATTTTCATTTTGCAGTGTGTTTAGTTCTCATTTTCTAAGTGGTCCCACCTACAGTAGTCTCACTGCGATGACCAGTCTCTTATGAGTGCAAGTTGAATGAACATCAGGATGAGCAAAGCATGAATGAACAAAATGAACGGCCCATTGCATGGCTGCTAAGTCGGCAAACAAGTGGCTTAACTAATAAGACTGACCTGAATAATTATTAGTGTTTTAACACAATATCTTGGTATTCAACTCAATCTAATAGCAATGGCGGTCAAATGACTGTGCAATTATGATTAAAGAGCCCAGAGAGAGGGCCGACCAGAAAAAAAAAAAGCTTGATAACCCACACGTGAATACAGCTAACAAGCGAGTTTTCAAGTTAAACATGAGAAGATTAATTCTGTATCTCCAAGCAGCCATGCGATTTACTTTTTATTACATGAAACTGAACCACCAGGTGAGCATTTTCATTTCTTATTTTGAAGATCAGCAAAATCACCAAAAATTATTTACAGTCAGTATACCAGACTATAATGACAATTATTATTTCTATGAAAAGATTCTTCATTGTGATGTAACCAAAGGCTAAAATGAACAATCTGCACCGAAAAACAAGTAGTCGGTAAGTGGTCGGTAAAACTGTATCGGTAAGTGGTTGGTAAGTGGTCTGTAACCTGTTGACTCGATCGCTACGTTTTTTCCTTTTCTTTATTGGACCAAAATATCACTTAAGAACTTCTTACGATAGTTTCACAACATCTTCGTGTGGTTTTCCAACGTTCTGGCAACAATAACCCCTTCGTATTATCAATAGTTCTTCACAATCGTTCACGAACGTTAACCCGACGCCATTTTGTTTTGACCGCATGAATGGTTACCAGTCCTCAGGTTGACAAAAGCGAAGCTGTGAAACGTAACGTGGTCGAGTCGTTGGATATTAGCACTTGGAACTTGCACTTAAACGTTCAAAACCTGAAAGAAACTTAAATGAAAGCAATCCTGAAGTAGTCTCGACAGGCGGCACGTCTTCTTGAACTTCAACGGCCGCTGAATAGTTCAGCACTTTCGTCGTAGTTTCGAGGAAAACATAAACTTTATTGGAAAACTTCAGAGCATATATTGGCGAACTTCAGGACTCTCGTAACTTGGACATGGAACCCTTGGACATTAAAAAACTAAAAGAAACTCAAATCACAGCAATCCTGAAGTGGTTGGTAAGTAGGCGGTAAGTGGTCGGTAGGTGGTACCGACCACTTTTTACGATGCAGATTTTTCACTTTAGCCGTCACCAAAGCTATAAAACACACCATTCATGTGGTTTGGCAAGAGAAAATAACAATGGAAACCTTGGGATCTGATGAGCTACATTGTAACACCACTTTCTTTGATAGAAATGAGGTTCACCCATTAACAAATACATTATGTAACAATACCATACATTTAACTATACGTCACTTATGTGATTTTCCCACTCTATGACTAAGCATGTGACGAGAGTATAAATAAGGAACTACAAATCCTTTATGGCAGTACGTACATTCATACGCCAACTGCTTCTTGTGCATTTGACGATGCTTGTTATAGGGCCACAACTGCCCAAAGGACTTACCGCAATGCTTGCATCTAAAAGGCTTCTCACCTCCATGGGTTCTAAGATGCTCAGTTAACTTCAATGCTTTTGAAAATTCTCTAGAACACTGTGAACACCTAAAGGGATTTCCATCAGTGTGTTTTCTGAGATGCATGAGGAGGATTGTAGAATGGGCAAACACTTTGTCACACTTTGAGCATCCATATGGTTTTTCATTGGCATGCGTTCGCTGATGAAGATTAAGATCTGCATAAGTTTTAAATGTCTTCCTGCAACCAGAGTCACTACAGCAGTAGGGTTTGTCATCGTCATGGCAAAGGGAGTGTATTTCCAGAGAATAGGGGTCATTAAACTCCTCATCACACTGAGTACACTTAGAGTCTTTCTCCCTCTTGTGTGTTACAGTGTGAATGGCAAGGAACCTAGATTGTGTGAATGACTTGTCACATTTGGTACATTTGTATGGCTTTAATTCCTTGTGATTTTTCACGTGCTGTATAAGGTGTGCTGGGCATTTAAAGTCCTTTGAGCAATAGGTACACCCAAAGGGCCTTTCCTCAGAATGGCTGAGCATATGTCCTGGAAGTGAATGTGCACGTTTAAAAACTTTTTGGCAAATTGTACAAGTGTACCTTCCTCTTTCTGAATGGCTTTTGACATGCTTTACATAACTAGCCCAAGTTATAAAATGTTTCTTGCACTGGTCACAGCTGTGCTGTCCTTTGTCTTTGTGGGTCCAAAAATGCTCTGAAAGATCAGAAAAGCTGTTGAAGATGGTATCACATTCAGTACAGCGGCACCTTTCATTGATTTTTAGAACGCACTTGTGAACTGCCAACTGCCTGGAAAACTGAAAACTTTTACCACACTCATTACAGAAGTAAGGCGTTTCATCTGAGTGGGACCGTTCATGTCTGACAAGAGAACGTGAAGTGGTATAAGTTTTTGGGCACTTGGTACATTTGAATGGTTTTTCTCCCGTGTGGTTAAGCATATGATCCTTGAGCTGAGAGATTCGCCTAAACTCTTTATCACACTCACTGCACTTATAAAACTTCTCAGATTTGTGAGTTCTCTGATGCAAAGTAAGCTCCCTCCAATTATCAAACATTTGCTCACACAGGGTGCATTTGAAGAACTTCTCAGGTACCCTTTCTTTGTGTGTAAGGAGGTGATCGTCCAGAAGTTTAGGTCGTGAATAGGTCTTGGAACAGATAGTACACTTGTATGGCTTTTCCCTTGTGTGAGTTTGAGCATGTTTTGTAAGGGCATCAGAGCATTTGTACGACTTCCCACACTGGTCACATTTGAAAGGTCTTTCCTCAGAGTGTGTTAGTAGATGCCGTATAAGACTCCTGGAGGTAGTGAATGCCTTATTGCACATCTCACAAGCATATGGAGTCTCCCCTGTGTGTTTAAGCCTGTGGTCACTCAACTGACTGCATCGTGCAAATCCTTTCTTGCATTCTTCACACTTATATGGCTTGTTGTCAGAATGTGTGACGCAGTGGGACCCAAGAGCATAAGAAGTCTTAAAAGCTTTCTCACACTGAGTACACTTATAAGGGCGCTCTTCAGTGTGGAGCTGTCTATGCCTCATCATACAGCTACGGCGCTTGAAGGATTTGCTACATATGTCACACTTGTATTGTTTAGAATCTTTGTGTGTTTTTGCCAAGTGTTTTGCAAGGTCGCGGTACTTTCTGAACCTTCTCCCACATAGGACACACTTCTGTAAGGTTGCAGCTATTGGTTTATCATCATCACCACCACCATCGTCATTCATGTCCTCCTCCTCCCCCTCCTCCTCCTGTTCCTCCACTACATTCTCTTCTTTCATAATACTCTCCTGTTTTGAAAGTTTCCGCTTGGCACTACGGGAAATGGGTGGTGTCACCATAACATCTTCCTCTTCACCATTTTTGCTGTCTTTAGCACCATTGTCACAATTGCCATCATCTTCAGCTGATGTGTTTATGTTGTGATCATCTTTTGGATGTTCAATAGTTGTGTCTTCTCTATCACTTATGCTTGCACGTGCAATGCTTGGTGTTAATTTAATATCTTTCTTCTCAACTGCTTCATCATCAACACTTGTATACGTGTCCTCACCATCATCATCAGCATCGTCATCATCCTTGCTGTTGTCATCATCATCATCATCATCACCTTCACTTGCTGCTACATCATCTTCACTTTCACCATCATCTTCTGTCTTACACTTTTCCATGTGCTGGTTCTTTATATTATTAGATTTACTCTCATTCTCTTCATCATCATCTTCACTATTACTTGAACACTCGTCAACACTAGTGTCATCACAACTAGAATCATCACTGGAATCCGTACTGTTACTTTTGTCTGAATATTCTTCATTCTCATTATTAATGGCAATTCCTTTAGCTGTACATTTTTCACTTTCTCCATCAGCAACTGGAATATTCAGAAATGTATTTTCGCCATTATATTCTTCATTGCCTATGATTTTTATTTCGTCCTGGCCATTTTTTGTATCAAAAAAGACACCACTGTTGCTTGGCTTTGATAAACCATCCTCCACTTTCCCATTTGCACAAATATCTGGCGTTTGCTTCATAGGAGTAGGGACCTCAATAATATTAGTATTTTCTTCCATCTTGGATTTGACACACTGCGATGACAAAATAACAGTTGGAGCTCTTGCAGTTATACAAATGACTGAAGAAATGAAGACTTGGAGAATACTGCATCCATTCAAGTTTCACCTGATGGCAGAAAGCAAGAAATAAGATGAGGTATTTCTAATTAGATGGAGTGGTCTGAATACCACTTCAAGAATTGTGGATCAATTCCTCAAAAACCTGTGGTTACATATTGAATTACTTTTTGCACCCACCAATGCCTAAAATTAGCTGCACCTGCTAACATAATTGTAAACACTTCAAAGCCGCATTCACAACTTTGATTAAGGTGAAAGTCAAAAGGGTTGATATAGAGCCACACCCACTGTTCCTAGTAGTTAAAATAATGATCCAACAGGTTTATAGGAAACCCTGGCTGTTGGAACATATTGCCAGTAAATTGTTAAAGTGAAATCCAAAGCCCTAAATGGCTTATACTTGTATCCAATTTTGTTTAAGGTATATTGCCAACAATAATATTTAACATCAAGATGTTCCAACAGCCAGCATTTCCTTTAATAAGTGGGTGGGATTTCTTGTAAACCCATACCTGGAGGACCACAACCAAGTAGGCATGTACACGTATGATCGGATGTATTTCCTCTTAGAATGAAATTATTTTTTTGGCATATATATTATTGAGCTCGAGGGCTTTAATGCATAATCAGGGTTAATATAATCGGAGAGATTTACAGTATACAATTACTATATTAAAATGTTTTCTTAAAGTCATTTTTGTCTTCTTGGAGAGTACAGCTAAAAAAAAATGGAAAGGACTTTCAACAGAATATCTAACCATCTTCAAATCCGAGTATTAAAAAAACTTGAAATGCTTTTTTTACACACAGGATATGGTTGCTTGGTTCCACTAGTAGCATACTGTAAGGATCATAATCATAAACACGGACATATGATGTAGTGTGAACCACTTGGAACATAACCTTAAAGCCAACATAATCATAGTGATAAAGGCTTGATTCCCACTAATGACATAGGATCATGATCGTAATCATAGACATACGAAAATGCTTGGCCATTTTGTTATATTTATCTATGATTATAATAATCATTAGAACCACAGTATGATTATAATCCTATGTTGCTACTGGGAACCAAGCCTTAACAAACATTGTATAAACCAAGAAAATTACATACATTTGTACATGTAAGTATGTGGAAAAATCTCCTATTAAAATATTGATAGATATTTCACCAAAGGTTATTTATGATTATTTGTCTTGTTGTTTTCAAATAATATTGGCATGAAATAGACAAATTGAATGATATTAAGGATATTTCGAGCAGAGAAACGAAAAAAAAAGGTGATACAACAGCTGGGAATCAAACCAGGGGTCAATGGATTGGGCAGCATGATAACCCCAGAGAGAGAAGACATTCTTTTCTATTTTCAGTATTTTCACATTAGATACAAGAATGTAAAATGTAACTCCATAAAACGAAAAGCGAACGTAAATAACAGGAAAGAGTGTCACTCATTTAAATTGCCACTTACAATGTATGCCCAATTTGCAAAACGTCAGTTCATTGTGATTCTGGCTCACAAATTATTGTAAAGCATGCTAATTTTTACCAAAACAAAAATTCCTACATGAATAATTGTTAAATAACTAAGCAAGTTCAAGAATTAGGGAATGTTTATTTCACCCAAGTACAAAACATATATTATTATAAGCTACAAAATGATGTTCTATATATACATGTATTCTTTAAAAGTACAGTAGGAAGCATGATTTATCTCAGACACATGACATCATATAAAATACTGTCATTTGCATTCAAGCTTGAAGCATAAATACTTTGTTGGGTTCATTTACGTTACAAACGTCAGGTTTGTCTAGTCAAACCTGCAACTTTGAACAATAAAGTTCAATAGGTGCATTTTGTTTGGCATGTGAAACAGTACAACCTTGTGACATCTATAAACAGACACACAGTTTTCACTACGGTTTCAAAGCACAGGATTGTTCAGGAAAAGCACCGGACACAACCTTGGGCCATGCCATCAGGCATGGGGTCCAGGGGTATCAACCCCCGGAAAACTTTTGGATTTGAACTCTCTGAAACACCATTTCCAGCATTCCAGACACCGGAAAAGTGGTTGACAAGGCGACCTCTGAGTTCACTTTAATTGTTAAGAAAAAGTAAAATAGTATTTTCCTCACGACCACATAAAAGCACACCATTATCACAAAACACAGTTGGGGGAATGGCTGAGGATGTACATGTAACACAAAAACTTGCTAATTCTCTTCATTTCTGCTCGCCCTCAGAAAATGTCTTGAGACATACTGTATGCTAAAATTTGTTATCAGTCTTCCTCTGGATGGCTCGAGGAAGACTGATGACAAATAGACCACTTCAGTAGTGCTTAAATGAGGAATGCAATCATATAACACATAAGCTCGATCATTTGCATATTCTACAGTCAATGAGTTCAAGCTTCAGTTAAAAAAATAATCACACAAAGTACTGGACATTACATGCCAAACAACCAGACATTATGTCTGCCCTCCATCCTCAAACGAAAACCCTGCAGACACATGCCAAATGGATGAATTTCATTGGTCAAAGTGTCAGGTTTGACAAGACAAATGTCGCATTTGTAACATAAACAAACCCCGCCAGCAAATTATTCACGCTTCAATACAAATGGTAGTAATAAACTCTGGACATATTATTTTGTCCTAGAGACTTTAAAATTCTGTCAATCAAAAACACATTGCTTTGTCGATATGATCTCATGCAGAAAACCACCTTTATTTCAAACCTGTATTTAATGGAGAATTTGACTTTAAAGGGGCTCTGTCATGAATAACAGGCCTGGTTACTAAGCCGCCCAAAACATGAAATCGTTCGCCAACGCTTTCAAGTTTGAAAAGCAAATATATCCAGAGGAGCTCACAACATTGATTCAATCCGTCTACATCGCAGCCATCTCTCATTTTAGTATATAGTAGTTTATCTTTCATATTTAGTTGTTCAAGTTTTATATTTACCAGAAATGTTTGTATTCAGATGTAGTTGTAATGAGATTTTGGGATGGCATCGACAAGAACTTCAAGCTTCAATGGCGGCTCAACTGCCAACTGGCCGTGATGGACGAAGAAAACGAATCTGGCCCACGTGATGTGAATATTCTGTACCACAGATTACTGTTTGCCATACCGCCGGGTAGATTTTTTGTCGGCAGCAGCCAGTATGATTGTAGACAAGTTTCAACTGCCTTGTTGATTTCAAAGTCTATAAATCGCTGGGAAAAATTTGCTTCTCGATCTTCTTTAAGTTCTGGAGTTTATTACTAAACGTATTTGAATAACCACATAATCTGGCTTAACTTTTAAGGTAAATGGAGAAAATATTTTGCCAATTCATCTGAGATATTTTAAGATTTTAAGATAAGCAAGGCATTCTTTGTCTTTAATGTAGAACAACACGTCGCTTTTCTCACGCTACCACACAAAAATCTCTACCGGCGGTATGGCGCAGAGTGATCACGTGGTACAGACCATTCACATCACAGGTCCATAAAAAAAACTTGGGGTGTTGCAGTTTACTGGGAAGAGTAGTATGCCCACCGCAGTATACCACATACCAGGGTAAACTATTTTAACGACAATTGTTTTTTAGTACAACAAAATAATGAGAAATAGTCAAGCAGCAGAGCCTTGAAAATGAGGGAAATTGTGGGGATAGTGATTTTAGTGCACACCTTGCATGACACAATCTGTGGTACATGCATGTCCTCTTATTTCCAATGGCTATAAACCAGTAATGTTTATGGTTCATGCACAGTAGTTAAAGTCTTTTGTTTCAACTGGCAGGCCACCATTTCCTAACATCTGCCTGCCTACCAAATAAACAAAGGATTTATATACAACTGTGCATGAACCGCAAATTCGTCTATAATTATAAGCATACGAAAACTACAAACTGAGCATTTGTTGTTTGTAGAAAAGCTGTTCATTTCTAAACAAAAATTATTATTTCTAACCTACCAAACTCAATATTATTTCTAACCTACCAAACCCATTAAATCTGGTGATGAGTATATTAAACAGCTTCAGTCTACATGTACCACTCTTTAATAAAATTATTATTACAGGCAGGTATGTTTTATGTAGGCATTGTTTCTATTGTTTATACTAATCCAGCTCATGGATTCTTCTTCTTTTGGCAACCAAAGAGTTGATCAATCTCTTGTAACATTCCCACTGTTTATAGATGTCAAGGGAAGATTGTAAGCCTGAAGTGGGGGTGCAGCTTATACATGGGGTGTGGCATATAGGCAGTCAATTTTTTTAATACAGTAGTTTGAAATTTAAAGATCTTCGGATTTTGAAGTGTAGTTGAACTTAGACTGCTAGCAGGTCCCTTCTATGGCTAAACATAGTCCAAGATGGCTAACTATATGGCTAGACATGCCCAGACATGGAAGACAATGTTCAACATGGCTAGGTTTAGAGCTATAACTATAAGTAGGGACTGCCAACTCTTTTGTAGGTTTTGAATTCCCCATCAGCCCCACAACAGGAAATTTAAGTGCCCCTCAACCCAAATTGTATTATTTTTTTGAAAAGAGGAGGTAATTTTGAGCAATTCTGTGAAAAAATAATAATTTGCATTAATCCTTGATTTTTTATGAGTGTTTAAAGATTGCAAAATCCTGTATGCAGTGGCACATGTCCTAATTATGATAATTTAAAAAGCTGCAGGGAGTTATAATGGAAGGAAGAGCATCTGTTTCTGTTGTCAAAATTTACAAAGAGAAGTCAGATTTATTTTGCAAATTATTCAAAATTACCTTCTCTTTTAAAAAAAAAACATTAACCATTGGTCAGTTTTTACAGATCTGTCAGAGGTTTGTCAAAATGACTTGTGACATTTGGTACAACTAGAGTATAAAGCTATGGCATCCATGCAAGTGAAACAGTTTAATAATAGAGATTGCTGCCCTCAAATGAGCTTCTAGATTGCTAGCTGGCTTAAACACTAAATTTGCAGCAACCTGCTAGTTCTTAAGCATGCCATTATTGGTTTAAACTTTGTGTCAAACTGTGAGCAACATATGAATGCTCTTTGTGCAAGATTTTGCTGAGTTCATCAACAACAATCAGTTTGGATTCTTGATCTACTAGGATTCTTAAGGTTTGGCTGGATATAAGGCTAGAAAGGTAGATATATTACATATAACATAGATTTTAACTTTACATCAGTGCAGACTCTCACTAAAGGTGAGAGTGATTAATAAACGAATTATTATTATTATTATTATTATATTATTATTAATAATTAAGTATTATGATAGATCAATTATTAATCTACACCTATAGTATATGGAACTATTCGAATATATATATATATATTCAAATATATGACCAAGAAATAACATCCTGTGGTATAATCCCCCGTTCAGCAAGAATGTCTACACTAATGTAGGTAAGAAATTCCTTAGCCTTGTTGATAAATGTTTCCCAATAGGCAATAACCTCAGGAAAATCTTCAACAGAAATACCATTAAAATTAGTTACAGCTGCATGAGCAACATTAAACAAATTATCGACGCCCACAATAAGAGACAACTAAAGGACTTTAACAACGGTAGCAAACCTGAGGATGAAGAAAGTAAGAAGACCTGTAACTGCCGTAACAAGAACGAATGCCCCCTTAGCGGAAACTGCCTGCAGTCTGCTGTAGTGTACCAAGCGTGTGTAAAACGTAAAGATAACAACACATGTGAATCATACGTGGGCCTCACTGACAACGAGTTCAAGACTAGATACAGAAACCATACTGCATCATTCCGGCACTCATCCAAGAGAAACTCAACAGAACTTAGCAAATATATTTGGACTCTTAAGGACATTAATGTAGATTACGAAATTTCATGGCTAATTATTTCGCAAGCAAAACCTTACAGTAGTGCAAGCAAACAATGTAATTTATGCCTTAGGGAGAAGTACGTTATTATTTGTCAACCATTCCGATGCACACTTAACAAGAGGAACGAACTTATATCATCATGTAGGCATAGGAACAAATCATTGTTACGATACAATTAGTCCCAGTTGAGCACGCACATGAGATGCACGTCAGCGGAACGCCATTTGAACCTACACCCGCTTGCATGGAAAGCTCAGTGCACGCTCAACTGTAAATAAATATTCATTCACGAAGTAACTCCTGACGAGTGAGGACTTTTGTCCCCACGAAACAGTATTGTAGAGCGAAATATGAATCAACCAAGAATTTAAATACTCCGAATCCTTAGTATATATATATATAGATAGATATTTAGATATACAGTCAATGCCAAAAAGGTTGTCCAGCAGAACATAATATAATACTATAATATCCATTGTTTTGGGCTATTGTCTAGACCAAGACAATAGGCCAAAACAATGGATATTAAAGTATTATATTATGTTCTGCTGGACAACCTTTTTGGCATTGACTGTATATACCGGTAATATATATTTAGATATTGTTACATTAAAAAAAAATTAACTTTAACTTTAACCCTAACCATATACAGCATTGTCTCATTTTATTCTGAACTACATGTAGTTTTTAGCAGTTTTAGTCATGCTACTGCACTGCTGCTCAAATAACAATTTTTTTCTCAGCGAATAGACATACAGACAGACAGACTATTTTATTTTAACACTGTAAAAACATCAGTTGTACAATCAGTAAAATGGAGTACATAAAATATTATTACTAAATATCCTAAGAATTACTAATAAACTGCTTTACATGTTTGCCATGTGGGAGTCCGATCATTTGAACAGAGCATTAACACCTCTTTTAAATTGTTTCAAGGAAGGCACTGTTCTTGCGTCATGCAGAAGATTATTCCATAGGAATGCCCCACTGTAGCTCAAGCTACACTTCAGATAGTCGGTCCTCGGTTTCGGTTAGCTTACCCTCGGAGTCTCTGAGATCATAGTTTGAGTCTCGAATTGAGAAGAGATCCCGAAGATAAGTTGGGGCGAGATCATGCATTGCTTTATACATAATCAGTGCTTTTTTTTTTTCCGATAGGTTGTCATATTATACCAGCCAAGCATATCAATCAGGGGCTGAGAGCTAGTGTTATAGCTGGATTTAGTTACAGCCCTGGTGGCTTGGTTTTGCAATTTTTGCAATTTGTCATTCAGTTCTTGGCTAAGGCCATCCCAGACTGAGCAACAGTAGATAAAGAATACTGAGAAAGAATGAGCCCATGCGTAGGGAGTATTAGGGGGTGGAGCTGTCAAAAAATATAATCCCTTAAATTGACAGCACGGTCAGTACAAAACTTACAGAAGAGTCAGCGTCCCTACTTAAAACACAGGCACGTTGAACCATTTCTAGCCATTGTTAGCCATCTTGAACCATGTTTAGCCATTCTAAAAAATGAGGAATAGAACGGACTTGCTAGCAGTCTATTAAAGTTGAACTCTTTGTGAGAGTATTCTACAGGGGTTTCAAATTATGGTTGGCATGTGGTACAAATCCAGAATTGGGATTGGTGGTTTCCCTCATGAATAATTAACGAGTAGTAGAATATTTAACAATAATTATTATTATTTACCAAAGTGGAGGTGAATAGTGGCGGATATTTACTGAGCCACTTTGGTGAGGTAAATATCCACCACTACTCACTGACACTGAGGTGAATAATAATTGTTTTAGTATATACCACACTGCAGGTGAATAGCCAGCACCAAATAGTTATTTTATTTTCTGTCAAATGGACAAAAACTCACGCGAGGTGACTGCTTCGCTCGGAGGTGAATATGAAATCATATTCACTGTTTGAGTAGCCAATTAGAGTGTGTGAAAAGTGATATTCACTGGTGTGGTATATACTAGTTAATATATAAGGACCTACACTACATTTCCTCTTGGGATACAGAAAAATAAAAAAAACGTTACTCAAGTCAGGTGACTTGAATTGGGACAACAAACGTACAAGCTAAATCGGTCAATTCTCTTTGTTGTGCAATATGGCATTATAAATTGTTGGATCGAAGTAATGCCTTTTACAAACACTTAATAACTTTAAGTTTAACTGAAAATAAGATAGGATAATATGCGAGGAGGTAAAGGGGTCTACTTAATAGTTATTTAGAAGTTTCTAGTGCTCGTAATGTACATTGCTTGCGTACAAATGAACCATTAAGGCATTAGAACCGTGGGCTCCGAATCGTGTGCCAGGGAGAAAATCGCATTTCTTAAATATATCCGTACGAACAGCTGTTGGAAGAATGAATAAAGCCAGGTTGCAATACTGAAACCACGACTCGAAAAAAACTCAAAAATAATGCTAATTAAACGAACAGTGAAGTAGTGTTCACAAACTTGAAGAAACTAAGATCAAGACAAAATAGAACAACAATTTCACGTTCACTCCGACTCGCCCTCTATTATTCGGGTCGGCCATCTTGGAACAACACTGTGTATAGACTATATAGCCACTTTTAATACGCATTAGGAGAGTCTTTCGTGGCATTGATAAAGCTTGAACTAAAATAACTACATTCAGTTACCTTACTGTGATGTCTTAATCCACAGAATCCTCACAAAATCTGGCCCAATGGTGGATTTCATCACTGGATTCGAAAGACTGTCTCGACTCAGAAGAATCGGCAGGCGTCGTCTGGCTTCGGCTAATTACCGACCAAATCCGAATGTTTTACGATTCCTCACGAAACAATTGGGAAAACAATTATTTTCCTCGGCTTTTTGCAGGACATAATAATTCCTAACTAACGATAATCATGAAATAATACAATCATTAAATAAATAAATAATTAATGTTCGGTATCTAGGGCATAGTTAATGAATAAAAACCTGCGTATCTTATGTAAGTTTAAATTTTTGGGTTATTAAAAACTTGGGCTTTTTTACTAATTTTGGCTTGCTCTTTCCATTTCTGGCATCCATGTTGTTCTACTGCCAATTCTTTTTTGATTGACAGGCTAAAAAGTCACGTGACCAGATCCTGCAAAGGGCTGATGAGTGCCTGTGGAGGCGGCTAGTGATTTCATGTTTTCTTTTAGTTTTGATGGGAAACTAGAGACGTGTGCACAATGGGATTATCAAAAACACATGCACATGACATTTTGTCAGTGTGGCTCCAACCCAACCAGCATATCAATCTCCTCCAATACGATTTCTAGAGCAAGGAAAAGGACATTAGTACACTAGTACTGCTAGTACAAAACGTTTTTTTTTTGTGAATAGAAAAAAGTGTTAAAGGGACTGGAGGGAGGGGGGGGGGGGGGGGGGGGGTGGGGGGTGGAGAAAGGAAGGTCATACTTTTTTTTAACCCCCAAAAATGGAGGGTCATAAAAAAATGGCAAACTGAAAAAAGGGGGTTATAGGGAGAAAGGGACAAAGTGGGGAGGGTCAAAATATTTCATACTTATATATATTTAGACTTTTTGATTCATTCCCCCCCCCCCTCCCCCCCTGCTAATTTCAGACCATTTCCAAAACGTGATGCAACCTAGTTCCTATTGCCACCCTAGAAGCACTTATGAAGTTGAATCATAATACAAACATTTTTTTATTATGCAATATAAAGATTACAATCATTGCTAAGAATGAGCAGCCAAAGTTGCTTAACTTGATAAGGGTACTATTTTATATCAGCATGAAAATGTTACTAAAGGTAGGCTGAAATACAGATTGTGAATAAATATTCTATATTTTAACAATAATAAATACTACACAGGGGCGTAGCCAGGGTAGGGTTCCAGGGTTTCCAGAACCCCCCCCCCCCCCCCCCCCCCCCCCCCAATTCATGATTTCCAATGGGTAAAAAAGCTCCGCAAGATGGGTTCGCCAGACTTAGATCCTTCCCCCTCACAAAACTCCTGTCTACACCCCTGCTACGGTCCAGAAAAGTTTTCTCAACTAATATTTAATTGACTGGCACATAATTATATGTTACAAAAATAAACTAAATGGTTAACATGGCAATATTAGCCTATGTCAATAATTAAATAACCCTACTTTAAATAAAAATATAATTTTAAATATCATCATAAATGGTAATGGTGCATATGCCACTATTTCCACCGTTTTGTTTATAATAACCTCAACAACTTTCACAAATTCTTTGGTTGCATTAATTCCTTTGACAACAAGTGTTATAATAAGCACAACAGACTAATCAATGCAGACTCTTAATAGACCTTTCCCACATTCGATCGAACGATGACACCAAGTTGAGATTGGGGTAGACAACAATACAGTAAATGTATGAAAAGGTCTACGCCAATCTCGACTTGGTGCCATTGTTCATGGGAGCGGAATGCGGGAAAGGTCTATTAAGGTACTATAAATCATGTAGCCCACTTTTTAAAACCCAAACAAGTGTTAATTAGTGCTTGGGAGTGTAGGAGTTAAGATAACAGTGCGAGTAACTTCTCAACGCATTCTTAGTTTTCCTTTTATATCCTTTGTTTTCTGAGGGAGAATTTGGAACTTGATCACAAGAATTACACTAATTATGTTCCTGTACCTGGCAGGAAGAACATATAAATGGCATTAAGTTACTGTGTAACTACTGTAACCCACTTCGACAATGAGAACCAATCACATTGCAGAACAAAAACCAAGCATCCCAACTTATGATTATTTGAGCCAATCAGCATTCCAACTTGCTCTAGCTTCCATCTGGTAAAAGGAGAACTTGGACTAGTTCTTAAGCCAAAGTCTTTCGAATGAAGACAATTGTGTGGATATGCTAGGATTTGTAAAGTGGAATGTCTTATTACAAATGAATGTTGGGCTTGAGGAGCTGTCGAAATACACAAAACATGACCGGGAAGTGCAGCAGAAGGCATTTGCGGAAGTCTAAATCTAAAAATTTCCCGGGGAAGCATGCTCCCGGATCCCTCAAGAAGTGACCCTTACGGAGCGGTTGTTTGGGCCTACAAATCTTAAAAACCTGGCTACGCCACTAGTTGTCATTGTCCAAGTGGTCCCAGTTACACAATAAATAAGTTGTGCAATAGTTACAATCAAACAGATTATTTAACATCTATATAACATTTATACTATCTATCTTCTGTTTTAAAGTTACCACAAACTGTGCGATGCCTAACTGAAGCCAGGAAATTGTTCTGTTACATGTATATATTATTAGATGTGCATCACTGCCAAAATCATTGGGAAAATGATTTCTCTTTACATTCTACCCCAGTCTAGATCTCAATGGATGTCAGAACATGACATCTGCAATAACTTTTTTGGCTAACTGCTTATGGGTAACGATTGCAATGTCAATAGCCCACTTTTGATACATGCTTCACTTGTCACACACAAATAATAATTCATTATGAGGCTCAGGGTTAAATTAGATTTATTCTTTTCTCTTTTCACAAATCACTGAGTATTTTACCCCTGAGCCTCATACTGAATCCTTCCCTGTGCGTGATAAGTGAAGCATATATTGAAAGTGGGCTATTGTACTGGACCTTTACTGTACAACAACTGCATGTAACCAAAGCCACTTAAACAATAAGATCCAATCACATTGCCAAACGAAAACAAAGCATTCCAACTACTGGTAACGGTCATTTGAGCATGGCATTTGAACTTAGTTAGTCAAGTTTGGATCTGATAAAAGGCAAATTTGGTAGACTAGTTTTTAAGTCAGTATATTTTTCAATGAAACAAAATAGTGTGGATTATTACAAGGTATGTTTAAATACTTATTAGGAATTGTAAGCTGGAGTGCTATGTTTTCGTTCTGTAATGTGATTTGTTCTCATTGTCTGGCCCCAGTTACAGTAGTCACAGTTAAATGTATGAAAAGACCACATTCACTGATATATTGAATTTAAATATGTAATCTTTTTTCTCTCCTTAAAGGCCCAGTACGGACCTTGGTGCTTTGCACGCCGTGTACCTCAAATCCGCCATTTGTCGCAGTTGAAAATTCGAAGTTTTATGAGACAAGACAATAGAAGCCTCAAACAGATGCGCGTGCGCAAAGCATCAAGTTCCGTACTGGGCCTTTAAGGAAAATAATATAGAAAGCACAATGATAAATGGTGGGAAAACCAAGACTTTCTGGGACAGACACAATAAAACATAATATAGATAAGAAAACAATCTAATGTGAGTAGCAGCTGACATTTCAAGCATGCACTGGCCTTTGATCCTCAGAGTGCCCTGATGAAGGGCAAGTGCTCACAATGTCAGCTGCTATTCACTTTCCACATACATGTATCTTGTTAACATGACTACATCGTAATTAATTGACTCTTAGTTGATGACCAGATCTACACTAGTTTTTACAGGAACTTAAGTTATCCATTTTATCTTAAACAGAGCTTTTAAACGGTAAAAAATATAATAGACAAACTTAATTGTACTTGGTGATATGATTCATGATAATTAACTGTATGGTTTGTTTTTAAGATGTGTTTAAGATTAGAACTTTGTGGATGACAGTCATAAACACCTTTTTTTTACTAACTTGTTGTTGTTATTTTTAAAGACTATATAGTTGTCTAAGTTATGGTAATTGTAATTTGTAAATTTTGTACCATGATATTAGTACTATTAATTAACCTTTAAATACCATATATAATAAATTAAATCCACTAATTAAATAGAGAATAATAGATGGGCACACAGTGATATGAAATTTATCTTTGAGTGTTCAATTCGATACCTCATGAGTGGGTGCAGCAATTGTTTTATTTATTTTATAAACAATACTTGGACCTGGGCCTGGTTGTTCGATGCAAGGGTAAGCGCATGACGTCAAAATCGCTGACTGGTTTAAAGGTTGGCACACACAAAGGGACAGGTCCCAGGGACAAGTCCCCTTATGTGTAGGAAAAATCTTGTCATTTTGTCCCATGGACTTGTCCCTTCAATTCAAAGCAGTTAGATTTGAATTTAGGGACAAGTCCCGGGGACAAAATTTTGTCCCTGCGACAATAGTTTTCCTTGTTCAGACGTGTGTAGCGATCTTAAAGGCGATATCCACACACGTAAAATTATCGTATTTTTACATGTGTTCAGATACAAATATGTTTCTCAGTGCTGGAAATTAATGTAAAACACTGTAGTTCATAGAATAAATAACATTAATTTATCTGTGGACACAATACACAATTTGCTCAGGATTTCATTTTAAGCTTTAGTCAAAAGTACGGTTTTAACATCAGTTCAACATCAGTACAACATTAATTTTGTTGTTGAAACTAATCTTGAAACCATTTAAATTGGCCTTTAAAGTGCCTATGAAGTGAAAAATAGACCCCCGGTATATACTTCATTAAATTTTTAGTCTTCCCTTAAGTCATTTTGTGCACTTAAAACTTTATTTGGAGAGTGCAAACACAATTTTTTTCATGTTAAAGTCGGGCATAATTATCAAAACCATGAGACAATTTTTATGCTGTTAAAGATTATGTTAATCACATGCATGATGCAAGTGGTTTGCACTGCATTTAAATGTATATTCACAAATTAAAAGCAAAAATATGACACATGGCAAGGACCCTGAAGTGAGACATATTTAGAATGAGAATTACACAAAAAATGCACAGATGTGCAAACCACTTGATATCATGCATGTAATTAGCATATCTTTAATGGGATAAAAATAGTTGCATGATTTTGACAATTATGCCTTACTTTGACTTGGAAAAAATGTTTGCACACTCCAAATTTATTTTTAATAACAAAATGACCAAGGGAAGACTACAATAAAATAAAATAAAGTAAAATAAAATACAGTAAAGTAAAGTAAAATTAAATTAAAATTGGCTTCAACAAATGTTGTACCAATGTTGAAACCATTTTACTAGGGCTCTATAGGCACATAATAATTCAGGGCTTGTAGCCAGGATTTGCAGGGGTAATTAAGGTGAGGCAAAATCTGAAACAGCACAAATGGGAAAAATGGGGATAGTATTTAAGGGTGGGTAAGTTCAGGAAAGTCAGAAAAAAATAATGGGGAAATGTTTGAGACTCTGAGGGTGTGTGTTTACATTGGAACCCAGTGAATGACATCCAGAGGGTAAATTTAAATGGGACTTGATATGAGATTGAAGTGAGTGTGGGGGCAGTCTGATGGGGGAGGGGGGGGACTTCCTTGGGGAAAGGAGGCATTGGCTCCTCTGCCCCCTTTTTGACCCTCTGCCAACAACCCTGATAATCATAAAGAGTAGCAACCTTATACTTGTGCTCCTGCCTTGTTTAGCATGTCTTTATGCACCTCCTTGTTGTGCCTTTCACAAAGATATGCATGCGTGAAAGAAGCATCACAAAAGGTGCAACTAAATGTTCCCTTTTCTGAATGCAACGTTCGTACATGAAGAAGAAGAGATGATTTGTGCTTAAAAGTGTTCTTGCAGACCTCACACTCGAATGGCCGCACATGAGAGTGAGACATGGCATGTATCTTAAGGCTGGACTTGTTACAGAATGTCTTACTGCAGTGATCACATTTGATCCATGGCCTATTTTTCTGGTGCGTTTTAACATGGCTTGTCAGATAAGCTTGCTTGCTGAATGCCCTTTCACACAGATCGCATTTGAAGACCTTTGGTTGGTTATGAGTTTCACTGTGCCGCTTAAGGTTGTTAGACGTGTAAAATGATCTGTCACAGTAGCAACACTCATGAGTCTTTATTCCTGCATGTATTACAAGATGTTGGTTAAGTCCACTTTTTCTCTTGAAGACTTTACCACACAGTTGACACTTGTTTGGTTCTTTTGGTTTATGAACTCTCAGATGTGATTCAAGGCGATGTGCATCTCCAAATTCTCTCTCACAATGAGCACACTTAAATAGCTTCTCTTCTCTGTGATTCTTTAAGTGTCTGGAAAGGTAAGACTGATATGGAAAATGTTTTTCACAGTAATAGCAGTGAAATAAACCCTGCTGCCCCTCAGCGTGGGAAATACTATGATGATTGGCTAATGCAGTGATGTGACTAAAGGTCTTGTTGCACTTGTTGCAGCAGTGAGGCTTTTTGCCAGTATGAGTTCTAAGATGTGCTACAAGATATCTTTTCACTACAAATGCCTTGCCGCAAATGTTACACTGAAAAGATCTATTGTTGCTATGGCACTGTTCATGTCTGGAAAGAGTGGTTGGATGAAGAAATGCCTTCCGACACTGGCTACACTTGAATGGCTTCTCCTGTCTGTCCTCTCTATTGTGCATATTCAAATGCTTTTTAAGTACTTTCTGATGATTGAACTCTTTGTTACAGCGTGTACATTTATATGCCTTTACATCTAAATGTACATCAAGATGATATTTAAGAGAGGCCTTCCTATTGAATGACTTTTCACAATGTTCACATTGGAATTGTCTCTCAGTGGAATGTACTGTTTTGACGTGAACTACAAGCCTGTGCTGTGTGATAAAGCCCTTGCTACACTGATTGCACTTAAAGGGCCTATCAGTTTGGTGAATTTTTAAATGAAGCTTAAAATTGGACTCATCAGCAAATGTTTTTCCACAAATATCACAGCAATAAGGCCTTTCCTTAGTGTGGATTCGATGATGACGTGAACGATTATGCTCAGAGCTAAATACTTTATCACAATACATGCACTGATAAGCGAAAGGGTCACTGCATAGTTGGACATGCTTGTAAAGACCTTTGAACCCACCAAACACTTTCCCACACAGAGCACACTTGTTAGGATCTCCATCAGTGTGAACTTGCTGATGAACTGTGAGACGGGTAGCATATCTGAAGACTTCTCCACAGTTTGAGACCTCACATTTGTATGATCTATTTGTTGCGCAATGACGGGATTTCAAGTGCTGATTAAAATATGAAAGATAAGGGAATTCCCGTTCACAGTTTTCACACTTGTATTTCTTTGCCATGTGGTTGTAGGCCTTGTGTCTTGCTAATGCACTTGAATGGGTAAAAGAGACCCCACATTCTTTACACGAGTATGGCGTTTCTCCAGTATGAGTTCTCATGTGCGCAGCAAGACTCTTAGATAATGTAAAGCCTTTACCACACACAGTGCAAGGAAACGGCTTCACTGTGAAATGCGTAAACCTGTGTCTGACAAGATTTGTGGAATCTGTAAATGTCTTCTCACACTGGCTACATTTGTAGGGCCTTTCATTTGTGTGTCCACGCACATGTCTAGTGCAATTACTTGCCGAAGTAAATGCCATTGGGCAATAGGTACATTTGAATGGTCTCTCCCCTGTGTGAGTTCGGACATGCCGGTAGAGGTCACTATTACGGTTGAATGCCTTAGGGCAATATTTGCACTTCCAGGGTTGAGCACCAGTGTGAGTATTTTCATGAAATTTGAGAGAAGTTGACTGTTTGAATTTCTGTCCACATAGTTTACATGAGTAGGGCCTCTCGTCAGTGTGTGTCCGCATGTGTCTTTTACGAATCGAAGAATCTGTGAAAGCCATTGGGCAATAATTGCATTTGAATGGTCTCTCTTTGGTGTGAGTTCGGATATGTCTTTCAATATTACGACTATGCAAAAATTCCTTGCCACAATAAGGACAACTGCACCTCTTGCTGTACTTGTGAGCTCGTACATGTCTTGCAAGACTCTTCTTACTTCCAAATGCTTTAAGACACTCAAGACACTGTAAAGACCCCACAGTGTTGTCACTGGTATGAACTTTGAGTTCACTTGATTGTTTGAATGACACTTCAAATGTATGATCAACAGGAGGCTCACTATCCAAAGCGATCACTTGGTCATCACATAAGCCCTGACTCAGATTCATGTCATAATTGACTCCTGTATCAATTTCTTTTCTATCATGTTCAAGTTGCTGTAAATATTCTGACTGGCAGTTTTCATCATCCCTTAATAATGGCACCTCATTATAAACCAGCTCATTTACTGCTGTACTTGATCTGTCGTCACCTGGATTGCTAGTGCTCTCAACTTCTTGCACAACATCAGCTAGAGATAGACACGGCCTGTAGTTTTTCTCTATGTCTTGACCATTATTTCCTTCGACATAACAATTGATCTCTATAGGTTGTGATGAACTTGAACCTCCATTGGGCCACTTCTTTTCCCCAGTTATGGCATTTTTATAGAAGAGTAGCTCACCAGATTTACAGTGTTCTGCCTGCCATTGGATACTGTCTGGTAATTCCATTACTCCTTTATCAATTGAAATTATTGACTTCAACCTGCGATAATGAATCAATAATGTAAAAGTTATTTCTGCCAAGTATCAATAATTATAAATTATTGTAATTATACCTTTAGTTAGAACTTTACATTATGTACGGTAAATGTATATGAAAGAGGAAAGGAAGTAACGATTTAGTTACAGATGTAGCTAGAAGGCTAGTCAGTATTGTTCAAAGCTTCAGTGGTAGCTTTCAAATCTACATGTATATCAGAGGGGTGTAAAAGAACGTTACATGTACCCATAGTGTTGTGTTACTTCGAAAAAGATTAGGAGATTGTTCTTTGCACCACAACAGCTGTCCATATCACAAAAATAACCTTGTGAAGCACATTTGAAATAGTTTTTTATATCCATGTTCAGGGATTTCAAAATGCTCCAGACTAAAATTAATGGTCAAGTTTTGAAAGTAGGCAGCTGTGACAAAACAACAAACGAAAGGCTAAAAGTCAAGCACAAGTGTCATTGTTTATTGATCCAGCTTTTGTGCTACATTGTACATGTACACATACAAAAATAGTCATGTATAACCAGCTTTTGTGCTACATAAATGAATACATTTACCTTTATTAACTCTTTCCTTGCTACATTCTGTGTGGTAATTTTGTCCATAATGCTATATATTTCCGAATTTAAATCACTTTTCTGACCACCATGACAATTTCTTTAATTTCTCGAGTTCAATTAAGGGTACTGACATGAAATCTTCCAGATATGTACAAAATATAATTCTGAATCTCGTCATGCATAATTTATGCTAATTAGTCACATGATTGATCACATGGTTGTCTAAAATATGCTAATTTTGACCTTTTTTTCTGGGACAGTTTACGACATCGAGTAAACGCGACATCAGCACTGGGAAACATGAAACCGGATGTCAAATTTACTTGACAATAGCAGCGAAAGAGTTCAAACAGATTCCCATTTATGGTGCATAAAGTATGCATGAAAACAATGCCAAAGAAATCAAACTGAAATTCTGTGTAAATGACGCTTGAGATACTGAAATTCCCTTTGGATTACTGAAAGCCTCATTTTGCACAAATAAACTAGAGGGAACAAAACCATATTTCATATTTTGGAAATAGTTTCTTGGCGACACTTCCCTGTACCAGAGGCTTGAAGAAACAAAAGGCAAAGAGATGAGGAAGACAAGAGGAGAGATTAGAACCTCTGGTATTACACTAGACTTTCTCAAAGCCCTTCTTAGCCCCCTGCACGAAGAACTTTTCCCACTTGCAGCACGCCAAATTTACCGGTTGATTTTTCAACCGGAGGCGTGGCTTATGACGTACTAAGATTTTCCCAATCACAAAGCATCAATTCTTCAGGCATTGTATGTTGACGTGTCAAGTCAGTCGACCGTGGATGTGGTATTTACAATTTGATTGTACTCAGAAAGAGTTTGTCATAGGCACAAAATGTAAGCTCCACCCTGAAACATGTTTTCGTGCCAAAACATAATCCCCCGAATCAATTTCCTGCAAGTGAAACAAGTCTAACTCGCCTCTCGCTTCGATTCTCGTGCTCGATTTTTGATCCAGTAATCACTCACCCAGTGACTCGGCAAGTTCGACTTGGAGCAAGTCTAGTATTACACCTGTTGGGAATCTCATTTCCGTGTGCTGAGTTTCAAATCAAGAAAACATGTCAAACTGGTTTTTCTAGGCCATTGGTAAGCCATTGAAAATTACTGTAAGTTACATCCATCACTCCGACTATATCGCAACCCTGCCATAGCAGTGCACTCTGGGATGGATATCTCAGTTTTCCATTGTTGTTGTTGGCCATCTTGGATTTAACAATGGCAACTGAGATATCCATCCCAGAGTGCACTGCGATGGCAGGGTTGCGATATAGTTTATGGTTGTGCCTGGTAATGAAAACATAATTATCCAATCAGGGAGAAGGTTCAGATGTTGAACCATATGTTAGCATGGACATGAGATTCCCAACAAATCTACAGGCTCTCCTTTTTTTCTCCTCTGTCTTGCCTGTTATTTTTTCAAGGCTCTGGCACACAAGGTATAATGGCTGTGGTTGCTCTGGATGGTAACACTGGTGCAACAATGAAATTTTTAACTCAGTGGTGTTAACACAGCAGCTGTAAACAGCATCATACCATCCTTTTGGAGGTGGATAACTAGCCTGAAATACAGCTGCATTCTCAGAACCTTCCAGGTTCCACTCTCCAAAAGAGACATCTGAATTTACTAGCCAATAATGCTGCCCAACGATGTCACTACCACAAAATCGTGGTAGCGATTTTGATTGATCAATTCTATAATTATGTGAATTTATTTCTCACTAAATATTTTGGCTCAAAAGACAACATGGTGTGATGTTTGAAATTGTGATACATTGTTTTGTGTGGAAAAGCTGTACATTCACATCGAGAAAAATCACTGCAAGGAGAAATATTTTTGTAAACTTGCCTTTTGATGGGTTATGGAAAGTTTTAAGTGGCTCCACTCAATTCTATTTAATGTTGTGTCTATTTAATGTCTATTTAATGTCATCTGCAGTTGAATTTATGCCACCTGTTTTAAAAAACATCCTTATTTCTCAATCGCTCCTAACTTACCAGACTTGAAATACAGTGTACTTTGTTGACAGCAATCCCAATGAACACTACCCTGGATTACAGAAGTTAAATGTTTTACTGTGAGGAGTTCGGCGAGTATGTGGATGGCAAAAAAATTAACCTCTGGAACCCAGAGTAAATGAACACTCTTCTTCTTCAATCACTGAACCACTGACAACATGCATGGACTTTGGACAAAGGGTAAACAACACGAAACTCGCCTGCTTCGATTTTCTTTATGGAACAGTCTCCTCCTGATCGGCTGTAACACACGCTGCTAGGCTGTTTACAGTTTTGAGGAAGGCCACTCTCTGGGAGAAACCAATGGTATGTGGCCTCATGGCGATATTTTCACAAGTTGCAACGAGTGGAGCTAATTGAAAAATCAAGGACTTTCTATAACCCATAGGCAAGTTTACAAAACAAATTTTCCTTGATAAAACTCCAGAAGTGATTTCTCTTGATGTGGATACAGCTTTTCGACATGTAACAGTGTACAACAATTTCAAACAGAATTTTGCAAATCACACCAAATGATGTTGTATTTGATCGAAAATATTTAGCATAAAATGAATGCACATAATTATAGAATTGACCAATCAAAATCACTACTGTGATTTTGGTGTAGTGACATCATTGAGCAGCATATTCAGACATCTCTCTTGGGGAGTGGACCCTGGAACAAGCTGAGGAGGTGGTTGTATTTCAGGCTAGTGGCAAACACCATGGTAAACTTTCTTTGAAATTGCTGTGTAACCTGAGCAACACACAACACTAAAATCACTGAAAAACATGATTGCACACAAATTAGGCATGGGTTCATGGTTTTGAAAAACAATGCAAGATGTATTTGAGTTCTTATGCCTTAAGGTTGGTACACATGAAGGGACAAGTCCCAGGGACTTGTCCCCTTCTCTGAACTACATGTAGGAAACATCTTGTAGCGGGTACAAAAATTTTGTCCCTGGGACTTGTCCCTTCAAATCAAACTGGTTTAAATTGAGAGGACAAGTCCCGGGGATAAAATGTGATTGTCCCCTCGTGTGAACTGTTCATGCAACATGTCCCTGGGACAAAATGAAAATAAACCAATTGTAAAGCGTCATTTTACTTTCCCATAAGCCCTTACAAACTCTATTTCAAGATGGCGTCTGCTAAAATCACAATGAGATGCCATTAGGGACAGCGCGTCTCCCAACCTCGGATTAGACCAATTAGACCTGGGACCGAGTACAACGACGCGACAGGTTATAATAAAAAAAGTTACCATACTTTTAGCATGACGGCTGGTTAGTGTAGCGGTTATCGTTTCGGCTTCACCGCTGGAAGTTGCGTGTTCGAACCTGGGAACGCCGAATTTTTTTTTCTCAACGCTTTGGGGTTTTCCATTTTATTCGGCAATACTTCACTGTTTACCTGTGAGCCCTAGGTCTAAATACTTGAGAACTCATTTTGTGACGGTTAGGGTTAGTTTTGGGGTCAGGGAAGGGTTTGTGTTAGTTCATTTACTCGTGCCCAGTGTATTTGGCCGTGGGAGACGCGCTGTGGCTAATGGCATGTATCACAATGTCCCTGCAACAGTCGTCCTTCGTCTGAACACAAGGGATTTGTCCCCGGGACATGTCCCTGGTACTTGTCCCTTCGTGTGTGCCGACCTTAATGGTTGATAAATTATTCTCGGCCAAACAAGTCTCGAAATCGTGCAAGTTTTGGGATAAATCATAATCACCCTGTTTTGAGGCATAACTTCAACATTTTGATTTACTGGGAATGACAAGGATAATTCCAACTCACTTGGAGCTCTTCGACTGTATTTCTATAATTCAATATTCTCTTGAATTGATGTGAACGGAACTATTTAAAAAATTACGAAGTTTTGTGATCAATGACTCGCTTCCTAATCCTATGGCTATGCCAGTTATTGAGTTAACTCGATAGGAGCGTTTTGCGAAAACCTGCTAACAAGCAAGACACAACCTTATTCTAATGCCAAAAGAACACGTATCGACAACTCACCTTACAGGAATGCTATATAAGACAAATGTTCGACTTTTCCTCTACCCTTACGGGTCAATACTACAAATTCTTCGGAGCACGCTGCCCCCAAGCGTCGGCCTTTGTTTTGCCGTTCACCTGGTACCCAGGTTACTCCGCCGTTATGAACACAGAGAATCCATCATATATTATCAGTCCCTCTAGCTCTCTCCCTTCCTTTTCATTACCCCTCCCCCTCTCCCCAAAGGAAGGAGGGGAAGAGGCCTGACACAATTCTTTTCCTGGTCGCTTGCTAAAAAGCCATATTCTGGACTTTTCCTTCATTGGTCAGAAAAACAAAAGAAACAGGATGTTGCATTCAAACAGGACTTTTGATTGACATATAAACGTCAATCACATGTGATGCCTATACCTAATTTGCATAATTTCAAAGTTAATTTTTTTAAGAAACCCTGGGAGGGGGGTGGGAAACTTTTTGTGCACGATTTTTTTAGCAGTGAGCTCTGCAAGAAATTTTATTTAAAGGCGATAATTCTGTTCGATTTTTTTTGATGCACCTTCTATAGATACAAATTAAATGTTCATCAGGTCTAAGTATTATGATTATCGTAAACTGAACTATGTATAGAACCCATTCTATATAATTCACATAACAAATAAAATACCAGTTTATTACATGTTAGCAATTTTGCAACCGTTTAACTCGGTTGCAAAAACTGCTGGCATAAGGATCAAAGAATAATTTGAGCCTTTAGTAATTAAGGCCAGTTGATATTTCCATGACGACAGCGACTAAACTTTTTTTGAGGGTTGGAGAGGTTGTTTCCTGAAAATCAGTTACACTATATAGAACTATATTTGGTAAAACTGATTTGCTAGTATTTTTTCAAAACGAAAATTGAACAATGCATCAGTTCCTTTGCAAAAATATTTTTTGGAGTGCCTTATAATAATGCTTGTAGAATTTTTTTGGGGGGACATTTAGCCTTTGAAAATTAAATTATATTTCTCTGCGTAGTGTATTTAATTTTGAATCAGGAAAAGACACGAAAACGAGGCTATGTACTCATGACTGCAAAATCCCATGATGCAAAAGTCAATAAAGCTCTACGCTGCGACTGGTTCCGCAGGCTAATAAATTCCATCCTTAATATCTTTACGGGATTTCACCTATACTATTTAAACTTTCCACAAATGTTGATTTTTTTTATTGCAATGCTAGAGGTCCAGGCACGGATCCAGAAAAAAACTGTATAACCGCCGGTTTTCCAATGTTGGGAGGGCCGAAGGCCCAAGGGGGTCCGGGCCGGGAACGTGCTCACCCGCCATTTCCTGTGTATTTGAAATAAAAACATTAGCTTGGAAAGAAACTGACATTAGCCCATTTCTAAACGTTAGATCGAAATGGTCTTTTCATGCTTTATTGCACATTAGTTACACAGCTATTAACGGTGAAGGAAATTGAGCATGAGGGCATTTCCAGAACGAAATGCATTAGGGGCCGTCGACATATTCGAAATGCCCCGCTTAACGCACAACGGACGTTAAGGTCAGACCCCCTCCCCCCTCCCCCCTCCCCCTTAACGTCCACCCATTGTTTTATGCTTTTTTAGGTCAGGAAAAACAGTAATGAAATACACGGGAGTTCACTTATAAACAAAGTATAAAACAAGCTTAAAGCTTTAATAGCTGCAACTGTACAGTCAGTCAGTACCTCGAATTCCCGTACGAGCTCATTTCGGATCTTGACTAAAATACCCATTCGGACACGACTATAAAACTGAGTTTCACTTACCTGGAGGTTTGAGGTATTTCATGATATTTCTAATCAAACGACCTTGTTGAAATTTCCGGGAAATTCAACAGAAATTGCGCTCTAATGTAGATCTAGCTGACTAGAAACGTTTGATTAAAATGTGCACTTCTATTGATGAAAAAGTGTTTGTTCTAAATGCCCCACACTAACGTCCATGCCCTTACCCCCTCCCCCCTAAACGTCCGTTGTGCGTTAAGCGGGGCATTTCGAATATGTCGACGGCCCCTTATAGTTATGGCCTGGACGACTCGCCTTTTCGTCCATATTTAAAAGTTTCGTAGTGAAGGAAACATGGGATAAAATGTCTGGGATGCAACTAATCGGAAAGCAGCATGTCTGTGTTACTGTTTGCATTAGAGTGCGTCGTCTACATAGACGGCATGTTGTCAAACGATAGAGGACTGGATTCAAACTAAGATGTACTGGACTGAACTCAGAGTCCGCGGACTAGTTCACGCGCGAATTTATTTAGTAATCATTTCGTCTCGTTTTTACAGTAGAGAAATATTCTTGGCATTCAAATTTTGACGACTGTTGCCGGCTATTATTTTACTTTGACAAAATGACCTAGTATGTGGGGTGGTGGGCAATTTTAAACTAAATTTTTATTAGATACCTTAATTAGTGGCGTGTCGTCGTTAGGTAGGGAATGGGGGACTACACGATGATGTAATTATTATAATCTATATTTATATTCGTGTAATAGTATAACTTATTATTATTATTATCTATTTATTTGGTTATATTGTATTTATTTTTATCGTCACAGATGAAGAGCCATTCACTATATTGGACAGGCTGTGTAATAAACCATTATTATTATTATTATTATTATTATTATTATTATTATTATTATTATATTATTATTATTATTATCTCCCTTTTTGAGGCAATAGATAGTTCAGACTGCTGAAAGGAAATAACTTAATTTAAAAGCAAATTGCTACTGAATTAATTCATCGCGATGTCGGCGATTCTCATAAATTAAGTCACTTTGGCATTACTTTCTATTGTGTCATGCAATCAAATAGGCACTCCAATACGTGACACTTCTTGTTATTCTTTTTTTATCGTAATAATTTACGGTGAATTTAGAGTATTCGGAGTCTCGAGGGGAGTTGAACTGGAAACTTAGACAATAGAATTCAAGGACCTTTCAAGGACGTTCTGATAAACTTAACTTCTATCTTTTTACAGACGACACTTTTATATGCAGATACAAATCTTAGGTCGCTAGAAACAGTTGTAAACAGAGAACTACATAAACTGTATGATTGGCTAACGTCCAATAAACTTACCGTCGATATTAAAAAATCAAATTTTGTAATATTTCATTCCTATCAAAAATAACTTACCTATCAACCAAAGATTACAATATTCGATAACGATTTGAATAAAAGTGTTCCCTTGGACCACAAAAACTATGTAAAATATCTTGGTCTCTTAATCGACAATAATTTATCTTGGAAGTATCCTGATATTGCTGGTTTTCACTCAATCCCCAGAGATTCAAACGACAAAGGGCATGGCGGCCATGTTGGTGCCCCAACAAAAGAAGCTAACGAGGGGGCACCAACATGGCGGCTATGACGTCAAGTGAAAGCCAGCAATTGACCATAGCCCCGTGCAAACAGGCGTGGCCTAATTAGCATAAATTCTGAATTGAACCAAATACAGAAAAGTTGATAGACTCCTGAAATCTATCCCCGGCAAAATGAAATATATGTACAATAACAAGAGGCAGTATGCAGCCTGTACTCGGGCCATATCAGCCTAACGTCTTCTGTAACTGTATGTGGAGGTGAGACAGAACAAGACCTTCGTCCGTGGCATGCATGATTAGTACCTGCTGACCATCTAGTTGGGTTCCCTGTGGCCTCGGGGGTTTAGCTCAGACGGTAAAGCCCAGTCTCGGGGGAAGTGTCTATCGTACGATCTCCTTATAAGGAAGCACAGTAGGCCGCCATATGTACACGTAGAGGGTCACCAAAGTACGTGAGAGAGGTCACTGATGTACTCGTCCCAGCTTTCGATTGACCGTGAATTTTCCAAAATGGCGAAGGAAAGCGGCCATGAATCTTTTCTAGTCCCACTCGTTTAATCAGCCATTTTGAAACTTTCAGCCTCACAAACTAAGTCGAGACCTATTCCCTTTTACCGAAACTTCACATGCACTAACACTAAACCCTAACCCGTAACATAAACCTAACCCTAACCGTCAGTAAACAAGTTCCCAGGTAAACGACGAGGTCTCACCTACCTAGAGCTAGGGTTCACAGGTAAACGTGTTCTCACTGGCCTTGGGCTAGGATTTATAGACAAACGACGAGTTTAAACCAAAATATAGAGGGGAAAAATCCAAAATTGAGAGAGAAAAAATCGTTCTGGGGTTCGAACCCGAGGCCTCAGATTGTAGACCACGTGTGGTAACCACTACGCTAAGCAACCATCGATGCTCGATCTGTGACCAATTTTAATACATAACACTACCCGCAAACTGCGCGGCTCCTGTGCGTACATCAGTTTGTGGACAATCTAATAAATATTGTTTAACAGTTTCCTTGGCAAATCCGCAGAGACAAAAAGCTGTTGGTGCGCAATTGATTTTAAATAGGTTATCATTTAAAGCAGAGTTACCTAATCTTAAGCGAGTGTGACATATTGAGGCAAATCTAGTAACGGAAAAATCGTAGAATCTGTCATAATCATTACTACTAAAGCTTTCCTTTAGAGCTTTCTTAAAACCAGGTAATTGCGGTATGCTTGCTATAGTTGGACTTAAATCGTTCCATACTCGTATTGAAGATGGCAGAAAAGAACAACGGAAACGCTCAGTACGACAGGGCAACAGTGTATAACTTTCATTGGAGCGAAGCATGTATTGACTACGTTCACCTACTTGCTCAGGCAAGAGCTCTTTTATATAAGCAGGAGTTAAACCTTTGACCATTTTGTAAAATGTAACGATCCTATGAACAGTTCTTCTATTTTTAACGTCTACGAGCCCCAACTCATTTAAGAGCCTAATTCTACTCATCCCTTTCATAGCTCCTGATATAACTCTAGTTGCTTCATACTGCACATTTTCTAACAAAGCACACTCACCCTCTACTACAGCCACGGCCCCAAATTACATGTATGTCCCCATATTCCATAAGAGGCCTCACCAAACTTAAATAGAGCGTGCGTAAAGTTGAACGATTAACTTTATATTTAATGCTTTTAATCATATTAAGAACATTTGATGCCTTCTGGTGTAATTGTAAAATGTGGTTTCTCCAAAATTAAAAAGGTTACTGGAAAGGATAAGACCAAGGTGTTTATGACTATCAACCTCCGTAATACTTTCATTATTCAGAAATAGCGGTGAATGGTAGAGCTTTAAACGCTTTACCGAAAAATTCATAGTCCTAGATTTCGAGGCATTCATTGTAACAAGCCAGGTTTTCGCCCACGTATCAATTTTTTCCAAATCAGAATTCAACTTAGTTGCAATATCCAACGTAGAGTTATGTTCAACAATTTCTAATAGTGTAGTATGATCTGCATAAAGATAGCAATTCGATGAAATTCCAGTCGTAATATCATTTATGTAGATTAAGAAAAGAAGTGGACCCAATACGGAGCCTTGTGGCACATAAAAAAACCAATACCACTACTTTGACCATTAATGACGACTCTTTGCTTTCTTTCAGATAAGTAACTTCTAAACCACCTTAGTAAAGGATCTCTAACTCCCAATAGCCACAGTTTATATAATAATGCTTCATGTCAGACCCTGTCGAAGGCCTTACTAATATCGAGAAACACCATTTTAACATCGTGGCCATTTTCAAATCGTGGCCATTTTCAAATCGTGGCCATAATCATCTTTGAGATGTGTAATCAGTAAAAATAATCCAAGCCATTTCAATGGGTCTGCCTTGTAGTTTAAGAAATATGTTTTCATTTTGAAACAAAGTAACATCCATTTCTTGTAGTGTCTGTCCAGAGAATTTGGTGTCACATTGAAACTAGTTTCCCAGGAGATCAACACCAATATTCGGCTCATGACTTGCCTGCTTCTGAAAAGTTGATTACTTATAAGTTATACCATGGCATGAGGGGTATTAGTGATTTAAATTGCCCCGAGAGCCGAGGGAAGATTTGTAAAAGCGGCCTCGGGACTTTTACAAATCTTCCCGCGGCTCTCGGGGCAATTTAAATCACTGATACCCCGAAATGCCATGGTATAAGTTTGTTAGTACCATGATCGCCGAGGAACGGAACAAATCTCTGAGAAGTTTAGTTTTCTCTGCCGAAACTAAAGACGTTGCAGTCGAGTTGCTTTCGAAAACGTTTTGTTTAATGCTTGACTGAGCGCCATTGATTAAACGACCCTGGCTTCCCCTGGGGAAAAGCGTGTTGTTTTTGAGAAGAATAACACTAAAATACAATGTAATTATGCGGTTGACTAAATATTCAAAGAGCATGAATGGATTTTAATTACGTCACGTTTATGGTTTTAAGTATCCCACATGGAAGAAGCGGGTTTGAGAAATTAAGAGAACAATATGCAGATTGAAATAGGTCATCCCACATGGATTACATTGAAGGTTATGATGAAGACAGGTCAGTTTGGATTCAGTATTTTTCATCCGGGAGCGCAGGGCTAGTGTTACCAGAGGGGAGCAGGAGTTGATGCTTTTGACCTAATCACTTCCAGCCTGCATTCTCTTCTAATTTTCCCTCATTACGCATGCAGGGGAAATTTAGAAATATGCATTGTCTTGAAATTTCCCGGCGGGAAATTTCGAAACTGAAATCTCCCGGCGGGAAATTTCGAAACAATGCATATTTCTAAATATCCCTGCCATCAGGGAAAATTAGTGGTTTAAATGTGCCTCGGAGAACAAAAGAATCCGAGGCTACCATGGTATAACATGGGTTAAACAAACTTCATATCGATTACGGACAAGCGTGATATAATAGTCTTAAACGACACCCAGTTTTACTCCAAATGTTAATAATTTAAAACCTGCCCAGTTATTTAGTCAATAGAACCTAGCATAGACATGATGTACTGTCCCTGGGATTCCATCTCGTTGCGAAGATTTGGAACAAAATCGAATGCGTTCCCGTCCATAAACCCTTCATCTCTCCTGCTTTCCATCGTCTTGCCTGGCACTGTACAGCCTTTCCTACGAACCCTGTTCCAGACACTCTTAGAGAATTTAGTATCCAAAATCCTCAAACCCCCTGAGGTTTCTAATCGCTTGTTTCTCTCACTGGTGTTTGGAGTGATTCCTACTGCGCTGTCATGCCTTCTCTCTGTGTTGTTTTCTTCTAAGTCTGTCACCTCTCCGTCACCTTGGTTTTGACCCTCAATAGCTGCGATGCCTTTTGGGGGTATGTTACGTCCCTTTGAATTACTTTGTTTCAAGTTGTTTACCGCTTTGTCTTCCGAAATACTTTTGCTTGAGGAACTCTCGGCAATCCTTCTTGCGCCACCACGTATAGCATCCGAGTTTCTTTCACCCAGATAACTCTTACCTGGCCTACTTTCACTCACGCTACTTTTCCCAAAGCTGCTCCATACATCTACGCCCTGGTCATCATCGTGATCTTTAAAATGCTGCAAAGCATTCCCACTACTTTCAATGCTGGGGTTTCCTTTCGAGCTATATTTAGAGTCGTTATTGTCAGCACTGTTATTCTCGGAGTCATAATACACGGTACCTGCAGAGTCCTCAGTTTTACTTTCATCTGAACTGGTATCAGTATTTGTAGCAATTTTCTTTGAAACTTTTGTGCTTCCTTTTGTGAGTGTATTTTCTGTTCCACATGTCTGTTTATGCTTTAAAAGAAACAGCTTGGTATTGAATACCTTTTCGCAAACAGGACACTCAAAGCCCTCCGCATTCGAAGAATGTGCTTTTTGATGTCTTCTCAGCTCATTTGATGCTTTAAATGCCTGGGGGCAATGAGAACATTTGAATGGACTTTCCCCAGTATGTGTTCGACGGTGAACTGCGTAGCTCGAGCTGTGTGCAAATGCTTTATTGCACAGAGCACATACGTATGGTTTCTCCTTTGTGTGAGTTCGGATGTGAATGGTGAGAGAATGCAGGAACTTGAATTCCTTTTCACACTGAGTACATTTATACGGTTTTTTGTCACTGTGTACTCTTGTATGTCTGGAACGTGACGAAACATCTGAAAACCTTGTGCCACATGTTAGGCATGCATAAGGCTTCTCTTTGGTATGCACTCTCAAATGCTTTTCAAACGATGCTTTGATTCTGAATACTTTATTGCACTCGGTGCAACTGAAAGACTGGTCGGAAGCACCCAAATGAATTTTAACATGTAATGCAAGCATTTCTTGAACTTCAAACTCCTTTTTACAGTGTGGGCAGCGGAACAGGTTTTCAGATGGCATAGTATTACCATGTAATTGTCTTGAAAGAGCCGAAGGTTTAATAAAATCCTTGCCAAACTCATTGCACGTCAATGATTGTTTTCCAGTATGATAATCTTTCTGGTGGTCAACAAGTGCATCAGAGGTTATAGAACTCTCTTCACACAAGCAACACTTGAAAGGAGAACTCTGGTCGTTGTTCACGTGCCTGTGCAGCTTGTATTCCCGAAGGGTTTGGAAAAGCTTCTCACATATCGAGCACTTGGTCACCATTTCCTGCGCCTCTTGATCTTCAGGACCTTGGACAATTCCTTGACTTTCGCTCTGGTCTTCTACATCCCCATGCCTTTCATTAATAATAACGTGAAAAAGCTTGGAATGTTTCACGAGGTAAGCTTTGAACTTGAACGTCTTCCCACACTTCCAGCACGAGTGAGGCTTATCTGATGAATGTAATTTTTGATGTTGGGTAAGGTGTCCCTTGAGGCGAAAGGCCGTGTTACATATACTACATTTATGGACTCTTTCCTCCTGGTGAGAGCGCATTCGATGTAGTCTGAGGTCATTGCGGGAGGGAAATGTCTCCTTGCAAGTCTCGCAAGTAGGTTCGTCCCGATGTGTTCCGAGATGCTTTGAGAGCACCGTGCGGTTAGAAAACATGTTGCCACAGTAGTTACACTTGCATTCTTTGTGGCTTCTGTACTGGTGTTTTCGTAACTCTATACTTTTGGCGAACTTTATATCACATTTATAGCACGTATATGTCGATCCGTGGTGCTTCGTTGAGTGGCAACAGAGATGGAAATATGTCTTAAAAACCTCATCACAATCGGCACACTTAAAAACATCTAAATTCGCATGAACAGAGTGCAAGTGATCATTAAATCCACTCTTGCAAAGAAACATTTCCTGACATATCTTGCAAACGATATCGAGATGTTGTCTAAACACTTTCTCGTTTAAGAAAGCCTTCTTGCAATGATCACACTTGAATGGATTTGTCTCTAAATCCAAGTGTGCTGCTTTTTCGTGCTTTTTAAGTTCACCACGGCATGGAAATATCTTCTTACAGATTTTACAAGCCTTGCTCAATTTATGCCTTTCAAGCTTATCATTTCCTTTGAAGGCTTTTCCACAGTGTTCACAAGAAGTTTCATTCTCACATCGATGTTGTGTGAAACGCACTAAACAACAGAATGCTTCTTTGCATTTCTTGCACGTCCGCCCCTTTTGGTGAGACCGTAAGGCACTTTGCAAACGAAATACTTTTCCACAATCTTCACATTTGGTGGAGAGATGCTTCTCAAGTCGATGTTTCTGGCATTCCAGTTTACTGGTGAAAGTTTCTCCGCACTTCGGTGCTGAACAGGGATATACCATCGTATCTTTGTGCATGGTGGTTCTGTGCTCTTCAAGGGAAGCACAACTGTCTAGAGCATCTTCACATCTGTCACACTTGTACCCTTTGGTCTCTCTTGTTTTTCTGTGTTCAAGAAGACCAACATCGAAGAGTTCTCTTTTGCAAACCCTGCAATGTTTTGACTTTATTCTCAATCTCCCCTTAATCCCATGAAACTCTGTTCTATGTTGTCTTAGCTGGATCTTACTTGTGAGTACCTCTTTACATGTTTCACACTCGTAGCTCTCTTGGTGCACCTGAGCATGCCGAATAAGTTCAATCCACATTCCGAAGACCATTTGGCACTCACTACATACAAAACATTTTGAAGCTTTCGCGTGATTCCTCTTGTGTCGGGTAAGTGTACTTTCGGATTCAAATTCCTTTTCGCATTCATCGCACATGAAAATATTTGGATGTTGGTGAGCCTTGAAGTCAGTCAAAAATGTACATGTCTTTTTGCATTTGGTACAGCTGTAACTATGGTATAATAAAATGTGCTTGTCAAGAAACTCCTTTTTAACAAAACGTCTCTTGCATTTGGTACATACAAACGACTTCTCCTTCCCTTGAACTTTAGTTTTGCTTTTTTCATTTCTGTTATTCTTTAGTCGACCTTCAGGCCGTAGATCAACTTTCTTTTTCAGTGACTCCTTTACATATTTCCTTACTCTTAATGCAGATTTATGAGGACTTCGACTTTCTTTTGATTTAGCTTTCACTTTGACCACCCCTTTTCGGGAATTGTCATCCATACGGGATACTGATTTTGGCTGTACGGACTTAACTCTTCCCATAACACGTTTGGATTCCCGTTTTGGGGATTCAGACTTCTTTCTAAGTTGACTTTTCAAAGACGTTTTCTCGCCTCTTTTTGAAGAATCCTCCTTCCCTCTTGCATGTTTCTGGAGATGTTTCTTAAGTACATCTTCACTTGAGCAAGAAAGATGACAGTGTTTGCAGTTGAAGATCTGGCTTTTCTCATGAGTCCTCAAGTGCTTCATCAAGTTACCTTTATGGCTAAACTCCTTACCACACTTTGCACACTTAATGTCATGTATTTTCGAGTGTTCTGTACGATCCTTAGCATTAGAAAATATTCCTCCACAGTTAGTACATCTATGGGTCGTCAAGTCACTATGCGTTCTTAGATGCTCACGGTAATCATTTGCAAGTGAGAAGATTTTAAGGCACTGGGAACAGTAATGCGCCTCATTCTTGTCTACATTGTCATCGACTTTATTCCCAGAGGTGCCAGCTGCTTGATCAGGAACGATGTGAACTGAAAGATCACTTGACTGCTTAAATGCTACCTTATACGTGGTACCCTTGTCACTGTTGATATCTTCACCAGTGCCTTTACTTCCGAGGGACACGCTGTAGCTATACGATATGGCTTCTTTATCAGTAGTAATATTTTCTTTTTGTTCTCCAGCATCGTCTACCAGACTTAAAGGAGATCCAGACCTTTCCATTGCATTAAATCTTCAGACCTGAAAAACAGAAATGTTGTCTTGTTCCTTACTTCCTTACTGTTGTTTTTGCACCATTTCATCCAATTCATCTATTATCAGTGTTCTAGTTAACAAACAGAATAACATCCTACTTTGCTGTGCATCTGTCCTCTTTCGGATGCACAGATGACGTCACAACTTGACGAGTACAAAGAAGTGCGCCATGAGCCGCAGTCGACGTTTTGACTAGACTGCTGGTAGCCCTTTCTTTGGCAAAATATCGGAATAAAATCAGAGCTGCGTAAAGGTTGACTGCGCCAGGACTGCGGCCAAGCGTGCGAAGACAATATTTATTAACCAAGCAGGAAGCACTCTCGCTCCTTCCTAGCCCTCGTGCACCCATTACATTAAGCTTTGATTTTACTCCGAAAAAGAAAGGGCTGCAAGCAGTCTACATTCTGACGTCATCTGTGCATAATATATCTTTGCTCTAAACAATAATAAGCGATTACTTTTATCTGTTGCCTATTATTCATGAAGGGAGATTGACCTTGTGCTAGGATCAGCAGTATTGTTGTTGATATGCAAAACAGTCTCGAGGGATTACAATACAATGAAGATTATAAGCCCTAGTGCTAGGACCAGCAGCACTGTTGTTGTTAAGCAAAACAGTTCAAAGAGATTATACTACAATGAAGATAGCCCTAGTGCTAGGACCAGCAGCACTGTTGTTGTTATGCAAAACAGTTCCAAGGGATTACAATGCAATGAAGATAGCCCTTGTGTATGCTGCTGGCCCTAGTACCAGCGCTATCTTCATTGATTGTAATCCCTTGAGACTGTTTTACATATCGACAACAATGCTGCTGATCTTAGCACTAGAGCTATCTTCACTGCAATGTAATCCTTTAGGACTGTTTTTTATATCGACAACAATTCTGCTGGTCCTTTGTTGTTGATATGCAAAACAGTCTTGAGAGATTATAATACAATGAAGATAGCCCTAGTGCTAGGACCAGCAGCACTGTTGTTGTTATGCAAAACAGTTCCAAGGGATTACAATGCAATGAAGATAGCCCTTGTATATGCTGCTGGCCCTAGTACCAGCGCTATCTTCATTGATTGTAATCCCTTGAGACTGTTTTACATATCGACAACAATGCTGCTGATCTTAGCACTAGAGCTATCTTCACTGCATTGTAATCCTTTAGGACTGTTATTTATATCGACAACAATTCTGCTGGTCCTTTGTTGTTGATATGCAAAACAGTCTTGAGAGATTACAATACAATGAAGATAGCCCTAGTGCTAGGACCAGCAGCATTGTTGTCTATATGTAAAACAGTCTAGGGATTACAATACAATGAAGATTGCCCTAGTTTTGAACAGCAATACAGATCAATTACACGACTGCATACATTGCAGTCACTGGTAATTGATTCAAAAAGTATTTTACATTAAAAAAGTTTGATATACCAAATTATTATTACTTACACAATAAACAGTATGAAACACGTTCTGATTGGTTGATACCCATGTGTTATTACAGATGCACAGATGACGTCACATTTTACATGAAACCTCTTCTTTTGCAAATGCTGAGAGAAATAAACTGGGTGAGAAATGAAATGTGCTAATATTTTTTCTTCTGTTGTTTCGCGCGAGACCAAAAATCGGAAACTTTGTGACGATGATCAGAAATGGGGTCAGTTGAATAGTCAACTAGCTTGCATCGATTTTGCTTTAACTGTAAATAAATTCTAGAATGATATTTTTGAATCCACTCAAAATTTAATATTAAATGAACTTATTGGTATACGTGTTTTCCTTTATTTATACGTGTTTCTCTTCTATCTCACGGCATATAATTGTAGTTGTGTTTAATAAATTAAACTAGAATGTTGTACCTTTTACGAATGAAAACTATACTGTCGAAAACTATTTCTGTTAATGCACCTATCAATGTTAAGCCAAGGGGGTGGGGTGGGGGACAAGGGGTGGGGTTTTGACAGGCAGGGCTACCCCAAGGGTGGGAATTTTGACATACGCTGCCTGCCCAGGGTGGGGTTATTTATAGGAAGCATAAGGAAGACAGGGTAGATATTTGATATTTTTGACCAAACGTGTTGTCCCTAGGTTGGGGAATTTGACATTTTTTTGGGCAAAAATGTCAAATCCCCACCCCTTGCCAAACCCCCCTCCCCTGGGCTTAACATTGATAGGTGCATAGCAGGATTTCATTGTGCTGTAGTTTGCCCCACTCATACAAAATCTGTTCTAGGTCTACAGACCCCATGGCACAAGTACACCATCCACGTCGCTGGGGATTTATCATCTGGTTGACCGTGTGGTTCAAGCAAACTCTAGACTTCCATAACCTTAAGTTAATAGCCTTCAATTAGTTTTTTATGTGTCTGTCCAAATATTGACAATCATTTTCATCATAACATGGTCAAAATAGCTGTTGGATCCACGAGGCGCTTTGCCGAGTGGATCCACAGCTATTTTGGCCATGTTATGACGAAAATCATCAGACACACAAAAAATAACTTCAATTTATTTACAACAACAAAACACCTTTAGCTTCAAACAAAAGCTGCGCCTGCACTCCTTGACAAATGACATCAGCTTTTGTTGTCTGTCCAAATACTGCATGTGAAAATTAGCCAATCAGATTGCGAGAAAATTGGCGGTTGTTGTAAAAAGGGCATTTGCACTACAGTCTACATGTCAGTTGACTACAAACCTTCTTTGTGTGGATTCTTTCACTCCTCTAACGTTAAATGGCCATTGCCTTGGTATGCTCGGAGTTCAAAAATCTGAAAAAGAAAAATAATTTGAAAATTCCTGATTTCTGCAACTGACATTATACCACAGGAAACCCAAGCTCTTCTTTGTGTTTTAAATGACAAGGGTTTGCATGAGATTTTTAATGAGTATTTGGTTGTATCCGTTATGCACCTATCAATGTCAACCCCCAGAGGGGGAAGCCGGGCAGATGTGGGGCATTTGACTTTTTGGGAGAATTTTTGGTCAAAATCCCCACCCTGGGGACTAAATTCTGGGTCAAAACGGATAAAATCCCCCACCCTTGTATGAAATTGATTTACACAAATCCAAGAAGTATTTGGAATGATCTATAGTAAATAGGAATGAAGCGTTGAAGTATTAAATTAATTTATATTTTTAATGTGAACTGGACGGTAAACCTACCTTTTAGACGAATCCAAAATGGCCGACAAACATTTAGTACCAGTCTCTCTCTTCCAAAAGTCAAATGTCCCCACCCTGGAGTCCAGGCTCCTGTTCAAATTCCCCAGGGTGGAGACATCAAGAACGGTCAAATGCCCCACATCTGCCCGGCCTCTCCCCCCTGGGGGTTGACATTGATAGGTGCATTAGGTCAGAAATACTGAAATAAAATCCATGAAAACTTTATCTATCTGTTCTTCATTGGGCTCTGTATGCAATTCAGCAAATTCTGTTGAAATTTTACCCTTCAAGAGCCCAATGAAGAACAGATAAAGACTTCAGATAAGTTCCATTCATTTTATTTCAGTATTTCTGGCCTAACGGTAACAACCAAATACTCGTTAAAAATCTCATACAAACCCATAAAACACAAACACTTGGGTTTCCTGTGATCATACATTGTAGTGCCAATGGCAATTATATGATGTATATACACACTATAGACACATTCTATACATGAAAGTAATAGGTAGTATGCCATAAACAATACAGACAGTAATAGAGACATAGACACAGATTGCGATAGCACTATTTCTCGCCACGTGAAGCCGATCGAACCGATCGAACCGAACTATATAATATTAAAAGACAGAAGTCAGAACTCCCAGACACCAATTCCAAGAGTGTCGGATTTCCGGCCATGCCGTACAACTTTATATCCAAAGCTAGCACATTCACTCGCTTTATAATCTTACCTGCAAATAACAGAAGGCCATATTTGATTTAAAAGGGAACGAATGTCGCCTGCAAGTTTCTAACAACAGCCTTGAGATATAGCCTGCGTGGGGAGTCAGTTCGGATGCGACCACAGGTACCCCAAGCTCATTATGCGTAAAACGGTTCAGTTTCCCGGATATTTGAAATTACAGTATTTTAGTTCGAATGGCCGTTTGCTCTAAAATAAAATTCAATAAGTCGTCAAAATATGCTTACCTGTCTCTTGTGTGCTCCTTTCAGTTTCTGTGAAGTTTCAAGCTATTCCGTTCAATTTTGAGGGAGTTACAGGAATTTTCCTTCCCTTAGTATAATTATACTATAAAGGTATAATTATACCACAGGCAGCCCAATCTATGGGTATGTGCATAAAAGTGGGGTTTTATAAATCCTTTCAAATTGCCGTACAATGGAGGACAATGTACAAATAAACGTACCTTTTCGCTTCCATATTGTTTCCTTTGTGTTGTTTCTTGTCTTGAAACCATTTTAGGCTGTTTTGGGGAGTTTTTCATTGAGCCGAGGTAGATGAAAAACTCCCCAAAACAGCCTAAAATGGTTTCAAGACAAGAAATAACACAAAGGAAACAATATGGAAGCGAAAAGGTACGTTTATTTGTACATTGTCCTCCATTGTACGGCAGTTTGAAAGGATTTATAAAACCCCACACATATCTTCTATTTTTATGCACAAACCCATAGATTGGGCTGCCTGTGATCATACTAAGGGAACGAAAATTCCTGTATCGTAACTGCCTCAATATTGAACGGATGGCTTAGCCTGAAACTTCACAGAAACTGAAAGGAACACACAAGAGACAGGTAAGCATATTTTGACGATTTATTGAATTTTATTTTAGAGCAAACGGGCATTCGAACTAAAACCCCATACATTTACTGTAATTTCAAATATCCGGGAAATAACCGTTTACGCATAATGAGCCTTGGGTACCTGTGATTTGATCTTAAATTATATTAATACGAGTGCTTACAAAATTGGACAACCACGAAGTGGGGTGCAATTTGTAATCAAGAGTATCATTTCAGACGAAAATTGCAAGACACAAAGTAATATTACCTCTTAATTATACTCGTTTTGAAATCCGTTTCAAACAACAAACTAAACAGGTCAATCGGTATCCTGCGTAGCCCTAAAAGGGCCTGCGGAAGGAGAGGGGAGAGGGGAATGGGGAGAGGAGAGGAGGAGGAAATAACGCAATCCCTACCGGTTTTTTTTTGCTGTGAAATGGCTTCTCAAATTCTTTGTTTTTGCTGGCTTGCGTGAGGCTCCTGCTTTTTAATTGGTTCAGCAAAACGATGCAGTTACAGACACAAAAAGATACTACTTGTTATGTAATTATTGCTGCTTTTCAACCACTGATCAAATTACAGAAAACACCAGTGATTTCCGAAAATGAATATAATTAATCTTGAAATCGAACAAGCCGTGGAATTGCAGTTTGACTACATTGTTGACGACAGTGTTACGCCCCTCGTCAAGCGTCAGATCACCCGCTCCCGAATGCCTATTTCTACGGATTTCCCCACGAGAACGACTGGCACTGACTGTTTTTTTGGCAACTTTTAAATGAATGCCAAGTGTGATCACGTGATAGAATGGCAAAATTGTAAAATACCTTATCATAACAATAATATGTTGAAATATATTAACAAAGTTAAAGTGCCTATAACCCTTAGCCAGCTCTATTTTTTTCTTAAACTAGGAAGGTTGAAATTATTTTGTTCAAAAGAAAAAATCCGATTCGGTTTTTCCTTCATGATTTTTTTTATTGACATTCAAAACAGTACATCAGCCCTAAAATGTGAGCACACGAGGAACCTGGGCCGAGCTGTTCTGTGACGTAGCTAAGGGACTTCAACGATTCCGAGAAATTTTAGGGCTGTTTTCGGAGGTAATAACTAAATAATAATGTCAGACTGCAGTTCAGGTAGTAGTTCTGACTCGGAAGGAAGTGAAAATGATTCAGAATGGAACTATATTCCTTATGCTACGTCATCAGCTGACTGGTTCTCCCTCCATGTAGGCAGACATGAATTACTACAACTATAACTGTCAAAACCGCAGAAGTCACTCCTAGTCCACACCGCGGCAAAACGGTATGCTCCGCTGGCCAAAAGAACGAAGGCTCTGCTATCAAATACAAATTACCGAGGGTTTCAACTTTTTTAGTAAATAATTTTATAACTTAGTAAACTCACAGTGAATTACAAATTAAGAAAACTTCAACCTGTTAAAGTCTTAGGCTTAGCTTTTAAGTAGTTTTCTTCTTTTTTGACAAAACAGTTCACAAATGGATACTTTTAAGCAGAAATTTTAAAATCACGGGTATGTACCTGTTGTTTCATTTCAGTTTTCGCCGGAAACTGGGGGCGGCCGCGCGCCGACAAGAAATAGCAAATACGCATGCGCGTAACGTTTTGCCGCGGTGTGTCACTCCTAGAGCTGTTGTAGCGTGTAGGCATTTCTATTGAGGGCTTCCTGTGGCAAAAGAGAAATGGGTTCCAATTTCCCTCTTCTCTTTTCTTCACCTGCCACAGGAAGCCCACAATCCGAGTTCGAAAACTAGAGATGCTTGCGGAGGAGGCTAGAGGTCAGTTTGAGGTACACTAGAGCTTGACACTGGAACGTAGGTACGGACGTAGCAGACACAGCTGAAGGTGTAAGAGAGTTCCAGAGTAGTATGGTGCGGAAGAAGAAAGAATGTCTAAATGAAGTGACAACAGACGAGAGATGAATAGAGTACGATACATTCCCCAAAATAGATATTTAGAAGGGAAATCTCTTTTAGACTGACATATGATAGGGTCTGATAGCCAAATTAGACGTTACATGAACAATGCTTGGCTGGTCGATGAACACGAAGGAAGAGGGTCCTGAAGGGTAAAATGGGAGCTGGGATTTGCCTCTTTTTGGGCTGGGAAAATGGGATTCGTGCACTGGGACTGGGATTTTACCACTGGGAATGGGACAAATACTTTGGAAAATGGGAATGGGATTTCTCTTGAGACTGTATAATTTCACACAAATACTCGAATTAGCCCACTTTGATGACACAAATACTCGAATTAGCCCACTTTGATGACTGGGATTTGGACCAAAATTGGGCTGGGAACTGGGATTTAGGACCCCCCTTCAGGACCCTCAAGGAAGGGCGTGAAATTCCTGCCGGAAATCTCGAGCAAGTTCCACAAACAAATAAATATACGTGCACCGAGCATCGTGTGATGCTTTTCATTGCAGATAAGGATACAGAACGCCAACGACGTGACAAAAGAAATCACGTAAAGACAAAAGTTCAAGGGTTTGTCAATAGTGGCCTGTCGGGGATGATGGCTGACATCTGAGACCATCGCTGGATACAATTAGTTCCAAAACGAGAAGCCTCTATTTATCGAACAATCACGCATATGTATTTGTTACCTGCTCTGATAAATAAATTTATTGAAATCTTTTGTAAGGTGTACTTACTGTATGTAGTAATAGCTAGTCAACAGTAAAATAAGAGCCCCTGCGAACATTAGCTTCAGAATTCGAACCTCGTCCCTGATTGGATAATCTACTTATATTACCATGTGAGTACTGGAGTACAGTAAATTTCATTGGCTTTCCAATCCGGGTTTCCAATGTCTCAACAAAACCAGTTTGAAGTGTTTTCTTCAGTATGGTAGCCCGTGAGACAACCAGACGCTCTTTCCATTTAACCTCGCTCCTCTTCTATCTCTCGACTCTTCTCCTTTCATTTCTTTGAGCCACATTTAAGCTAAGGGTTTCGACTTATTTCAAGGTAAATATTGATATTAAGCTAAGCTCGCCAGTCTAATATTACATTTCCGTGGTTGGATGGAAAATGGTGCGGAGTCGGAGTGCGGAGTCGGAGTGCGGAGTCGGAGTGCGGAGTCGGAGTGCGGAGTCGGAGTGCGGAGTCGAAGTGCGGAGTCGGGGTGCGGAGTCGGGGTGCGGAGTCGGGGTGCGGAGTCGGGGTGCGGAAATTGGAAAGTACGGAGTGTGGAAAATCAGAAGTGTGGAAAATGAGAAGTGTGGAAAATGAGAAGTGTGGAAAATGAGAAGTGTGGAAAATGAGGAGTGGGGAAAATGCGGAGCGGGGAGAAAATGAGGAGAAATAATCGAATAATTACCCTGGATGAACACGAACACGGTTGCATAAACAATCGAATGAAAGAAAGAAGGTGTATTAGGATATGAAAACTCACCATAGGCAAAAACTAATCCAACGACTTGAAAAAGAGTATTGCAATGGGCAAATAATTATGCAAAGTTTTACCTTCTTGCATATCGAAAAAGTTATAGGCGTAAAGTTTTAAAATTTATGCAGAAACCTTTTATGCCTACCAGTATAGGTTTCTGCTTAAATTCTCATTTTTTTTAAGGCCACAACTTTACACAACAGATATATATCTCCCTAAAAATTACACAGATGCTAATATGCTCTACAAGGCATGGAATTAGTTTTTGCCTTGAGTTTTATTTACCCCTCTGAAAAACCCTCAGTGTCTTCAGTTATCTCGGTACTGAGCGAGATTTTTATATTTGTTTGACTTGTCAATACCTCGCCGCCATCTTGACCGGCAACAGGGCACCGAGCCACCCATGGCACGATTCGACACAGAGGCCACAATAAAAAAATAATATATTTACGCCAAATACCTAAAATACCTTGTCCAAACCGCAAATTCCCCCCCCCCCCCCAAAAAAAAAATCACCATGTACTACTGACGTGACTCGGTAAGGAGGGTTACCCTTGCTATCTTTGACCCGGAAGCTAGGGTAACCCTGGCTAGCGCCTTGCATGTAAACAGGCCCTTAGAAAATACAGTCCTAGAAACCAGACCATGAACGGACCACCAAGAACAAACAAATCATGAACAGACTGATTGTATCATTTCATATCACGTCAGGGCCGGGCCGGGCGGGAAAGGTATTAATTATGAGAGAGAACATGTTTATTAGAGTTTGCCACCCATATAGCTCTCTCAATTGATTAGATTACATAAAGTGGCAAAAAAAATCCTCGCTATACTCATGTGTTCGACAAAGTACCGAGATAACTGAAGACACTGAACTGTACGTATGAGGGCATTGAGGGGTTTTCAGAGGGGTAAATAAAATCTCGAGGCAAAAACTAATTCCATGGCTTGAAAGAGCATATTAGCATCTTGTCCTCTTTGGGATGGAAACGCTTGGATCACTTTGCCATGTAATTAAAAAAAAAAAATTGAAAATTTGAAAATTTAAGCAGAAACCTATACTGGTAGGCAAGGCTTTGCCTACCATAAAAGGTTTCTGCATAAATTTTCAAACTTTACGCCTATAACTTTTTCGATATGCAAGAAGGTAAAACTTTGCATATTTGCCCATGTCAATACGCTTTTTCGAGTCGTGGGATTAGTTTTTGCTTATAGTGAGTTTATATATCCTGATAAACCCTCATTCTTTCATTCGATTGTTTACGCAACCGTGTTCGTGTTCATCCAGGATAATTATTTGATTATTTCTCCTCATTTTCTCCCCACTCCGCATTTTCCACCATCCGCATTTTCCCCACGCCGCATTTTCCCCACGCCTCATTTTCCACACTTCTCATTTTCCACACTCCTCATTTTCCACACTCCTATTTTCCACACTCCGCATTTTCAAACACTCAGCATTTTCCACACTCCGCATGATTGCATACTCCGCATGATTGCATACTCCGCACCCCTTTCATTTTCCATCCAACCCATTTCCGTTGTACACGTATATCCACAGGAAACGCTAGCTCTGTTTGTGTTCTAAAGGTTATGATTATTATTTTTAACGAGTATTTGGTTATATCCTAGACCAGAAATACTGAAATAAAATCAATGAAAACTTGCCTGAAGTCTTTATCTGTTCTTCGGGACCGGGTGAAACTTTAACAGAATTCGCTGAAATTGGACATAGAGCCCAATGAAGAACAGATAAAGACTTCAAGCAAGTTTTCATTGATTTCATTTCAGTATTGTGGATCTGTCGGATATAATCAAATCTCATACAAACTCTTATCACTTAAAACACAAACAGATCTTGGGTTTCCTATGGCATGTCAACAGGGCTATTTTTACATACGTTTATGATGCTTTTCTACGTTGTTCTGTTTGGTTTCATGTTCGCTTTTCAAACCATCTTTGCTTTGAATTCAAAGCAGTGGGCACCGTCCCTTCACACTTCATTTAGTTCTGATTCCAGACGACAAGTCAAATCGTTTTGTTCTTTGCTAGTTTGACTTCTAGAGCAAACTTTTACAAACTTTGTATTTAAATATGTTTACATCCAATGAAAAGAATTAACCCACCCACATTTAGCATAAGGTTATTCTAGGTGGGGGTTAGTTAGGAAACGAGAAAAGAAGGTATAATGTGTATAAGTATTGTAGGTATACATAATAGAGTCCGGCTACATAACAGAGCTGACTGTTATGAGCAAAAAATTAAGGTCGGCCATTAATATTAAAGACTAAATAACGTACACAACTGGAAAATCAAGATGAATAAGAAAAGCTTAGGAAGCAAACGAAATCAGAGAAAACCAAAATATCTAGTATCAGCGCCGAATCATACGTATTAGTATTTCCCAGAAGTAGTTACCGTGAGGCCGTATTATTGACTGGTATATATATATTTTTTAACGTTTTCGACATAGAAGAATGAATTTTGGTAGGTGAGTAAAGGAGTGTGAACAAAACATAGTCTGATAAGTTAAGCTAATATAGCCATCATTATGACGTCACAATGACGTCATGTATCCTTGTCTAAAAATAATAGGTTTCTTGTAATTTTTTATTACCTCTAAAAACGTTTTATTATATCTTTTTAAAATCTCTTGTTCATGAAAATGAAATAATCGAAAACCCGTTCTCGATCGGTTGAAGCAAACGAAAGTTATTAAATTTTGAATTTTGGTAATTTTCCCGCCAAAAGTTGGCGGGAAATAAATAGCATAAAACCATTTAAGAAAATATCGCTTGTTTTAACTTTAACAGTTCGAAATACTGGTGCATCATATTTTGCACAATAATAGAGCTCTTTAGTAATAACAACGTGATCTTTTTAGAATTTAGATATTTTTTTTAGTATAACAGCTGACATACATGACTTTTCTCGACGTATGCGTTTAACAGAATATTTTCACGATTATAACACTTCTAATTGGCAAACCAACCTGTTAATCCCTTTCACCTTAAGAGCACTTGGACGCCTCCCGCTGATAGAGACACTGCTTTAAATGCTTTTTTAGATGCTATTAAAACTGAAATTACCACTAATAAACCTAATCGCATCTCTGATAATTTATCTAATAGTGAACGTAAAAGCATTCACCGACTTAACCAACGACAAGACATCGTCATCAAACCCGCAGACAAGGGGTCTGGTACGGTGGTAATGGACAGGACATGGTACATAGACGAATGTAATCGACAACTCAATAACCATAATCATTTATAAACAACTCGACGCAGACATCACTAACGTACGGTGGCCTGGAAGGGACATCGTCCTCTTTTTTCAATCCGCGACTTCTTTTTTTGCCCGCGACTTCTTTTTCCAATCCGCGACTTCTTTTTTCAATCCGCGACTTTTTTTTTCAATCCGCGACTTTTTTTTTCAATCCGCGACTTCTTTTTTTGCCCGCGACTTCTTTTTTCAATCCGCGACTTCTTTTTTTGCAGGCGCCGTTTTTCTTATCCGACACATTCTCTCCAATTAAACACGTGCTAATCCAGTTGACTGATCATGGCCGAGCGAAGTGGTAGCCCTTATTAATTAAACAGTGTCTACTCAAGGCCGTTTTATACAGAAATTATCCAAAGACGTATAGTTTACGGTACATCAAATGTTCTCATAAATATTCATAGTTTATATGGTTATTAGCTAGTGCATGCTCGAGGTTTGACACGTGTTGTGCTGAATGTTTCCCCGACCCTAGCAGCTCTTACTTGTCCACGGTTCCAGCATGGAAGCTAAATATAAACTGGAATCAAAAGTCTAAAGTCTGAACCATACGTATACGATCATATAAAGCTGTTTCTTTAACATGTTGTGTCCGTACCCTAAGTCCTTCCCACACAGGTCTGCATGATATTGTGCGTTACAAACTTGTGACAAGTGAAATGTTTTTCGCTTCATAAATGTTCAGAAGTTCGAAATCGAATGAAGTGGGTGAGATGTTCGCTTTATTTAACATTTCAGCTTCAAATATTTGGATGGTCATTTCAAATATCCCTCTGCTCCGCAGGAAATCGGTCACCTGTTAATGATATATCGATGTAGGCACGCTTTTACTGTGATTCCCGAATATGGAAAATGTTGTTCGGATTTTGAGAATAAATATAAAGTTACTTATTGTAACCTGATAGCCAAGCACTTATATGGCCGAGACAACTGGGGTGGCCATCTTGGCTGCCAAAACTTCAAAAACATCTCATCCACTTGATTCGATTTCGAACTTCTGAACATTTATGAAGCGAAAAACATTTCACTTGTCACAAGTTTGTAACGCACAATATCATGCAGACCTGTGTGGGAAGGACTTAGGGTACGGACACAACATGTTAAAGAAACAGCTTTATATGATCGTATACGTATGGTTCAGAATTTAGACTTTTGATTCCAGTTTATATTTAGCTTCCATGCTGGAACCGTGGACAAGTAAGAGCTGCTAGGGTCGGGGAAACATTCAGCACAACACGTGTCAAACCTCGAGCATGCACTAGCTAATAAACATATAAACTATGAATATTTATGAGAACATTTGATGTACCGTAAACTATACGTCTTTGGATAATTTCTGTATAAAACGGCCTTGAGTAGACACTGTTTAATTAATAAGGGCTACCACTTCGCTCGGCCATGATCAGTCAACTGGATTAGCACGTGTTTAATTGGAGAGAATGTCCAGGATAAGAAAAACGGCGCCTGCAAAAAAAGAAGTCGCGGATCGAAAAAAGAAGTCGCGGGCAAAAAAAGAAGTCGCGGATCGAAAAAAGAAGTCGCGGATTGAAAAAAGAAGTCGTGGGCAAAAAAAGAAGTCGCGGATCGAAAAAAGAAGTCGCGGGCAAAAAAAGAAGTCGCGGATCGAAAAAAGAAGTCGCGGATTGAAAAAAGAAGTCGCGGGCAAAAAAAGAAGTCGCGGATCGAAAAAAGAAGTCGCGGATTGAAAAAAGAAGTCGCGGCCAAAAAAGAAGTCGAGGATTGAAAAAAGAGGACGATGTCCCTTCCAGGCCACCGTACTAACGACATACAAAAACGCATCATATTTTATGTTCAACGCATGCTTAAGAACGGGACTATCAATGACAAAACCAAACAATACCTCATACACACCAACGTCAAACCTGGACGATTTTACATACTGCCCAAAATACACAAACCTGGTAATCCTGGCCGTCCCATAGTTTCATCAAATAGCCATCCCACATGCAGAACGCATCTCTGAATTTGTTGATCATCAACTTAAACCTTTATTTTTTTAGTATCTTCTCTTTCTTCTTAACAAACTTCGCATACTTGCTAAACCTCCAGCTAACGCTATGCTTGTCACTCTTGACGTTTCCTCGTTGTAGACTAACATACCTCACAACGAAGGTATTGATGCATGCCGTCACTTCCTTCAAACTCGTAACAACAAACACATTCCTACTGAAACGCTCTGTGATTTAATACGCATGATCCTTACTATGAACAACTTCTTATTTAATAATAATCACTATCTCCAGATCCACGGTACAGTTATGGGGACCCGTATGGCCCCCTCTTTTGCTAATTTATTCCTTGGTAATTTTGAAACTAACGCTCTTTCCAAAGCCCCTTACAAACCACACACTTGGTTGAGATATATATCGATGATATTTTTATGATTTCGACGGAGGGCCAAGATCGTTTAAAAGTATTCATCGATTATCTTAACGCTCTTCATCCTACCATTAAATTCACTTCGTCTTACAGTTTCACCGACATCTCTTTTCTCGATGTCACAGTCATCTTTAAAGACGGTAACATCGAGACTGATCTCTACACCAAACCTACTGATAAACACCAACACCTTCTCTACTCTTCATGTCATCCTTTACATACTAAAAAAGCTATCCCTTTTACTAAATAGTTTAGCACTCCGCATTCGTCGCATTTGTTCCACTGACGAAACCTTCAAACTTCGCACTAATGAATTAAAGTCTCACCTCTTAAAGCGAGGTTATAAGCGTTCTTTCCTCGATCTACAAATACAACGTGCTGCTAATATTTCTCGTAACGATGCTTTACAGGCTAAACATGCACAAGATTCTAACCGAATTCCTTTCGTCATCACATATAATCCAGCACTATATTTCTACCTAACATTTCATCACTGATTCGTAAACATTCTCACATACTGTTTTCTTCTAATCGTTGTAAAGACGTTTTTGTTAACTTGCCTCTCGTCGCTCACCGCCGTTGTCCTAACCTTCGTGACCTACTTGTCAAATCACAACTACGTAATGTGACTAACAAACCTGCTCTTCCATCTGGCTCTTTCCGCTGCGGAAAAAACTGTGCCACTTGTCCTTACATTAATCATGGCCTCGTTAGCTACACTTTTTCTTCCACCGGGGAAACCCGTTTCATTAAGTCACACATCACTTGTAACACCAGTAACGTTATCTACATGGTACAATGCAATCGCTGCCGTTTACAATACATCGGTGAAACTAAACGACGGCTCAAAGACCGATTTAATGAACACAGACGAGCAGTTGACAAATTTAATATTAAATCTAAACCTACCACAGTTTCTGAACATTTCCTTTCCTGCTCTAACCATTCTAATACTGACATGCAACTTATCCCCTTAGAAATAATTTATTCTTCGCGAGACTCTATTCGTAAAGCCAGAGAGTCATATCTTATCGACATAGCTAAAACTCTCGAACCTCTCGGCATGAACAAACGTGATGAAACTTCTCAAGCATGTTAAGGCCTGGTTCATTTAACGGAAAATAGGTGTACGTTAAAAAATGTTTTCTCAAAGAAATAACAGTTTAAACAAAATATAATTACACCATAATACTAATATCAACTTCCTTAAATTTGTTAAGTGGATGGTTGTCGCATCATGTGATCGATGACGTCATAATTATATAAAATCGTTTAAGTGAAATGCGGCTGCGACGATAGCATTTGAATATAAAGTGCAGTGTTTCAGATCACGCTTAGAAAACATGACTATAATGTAAAGATAAGGAGATATTAAGGGTACAAAAAGTCATGTGACCTATTTTGCATATGTTTTCCTTAATTACTCGTTAACGAAACATTGTAGTCATCTTTTCTAAGCTGATTTAGGTAAAAGGCTTCAACCTTAACTAAACATATCCACTCATCATCCTAGCTGTTTTAAACTCGGAGCCGCGTTTTTGATTTACTGATTTCGTGTTCTAAGTCACGTGATAGACCACGTGACACGGTTTACTACACACAAACCACTTAAGGTAGTTCAGAATGGCGATACCTATTATCGTGAGAAACTTGGCGTACTTACCATACTAGGCTGTGCTGGAATAAGAAAAACAGTTTTTACCCGAAATTTGACCCTGAACCAGGCCTTAACATGCTTGAGTTAATATGTTATCTTGTAGATCCGTGTTTTTATGTTATCTCAAATCCATATTTTTACTTACGTCATTTCCTTTTTCCTCTTAGATTGTGTAATCACCTTGATATTTATACTTGCCATTGTGAAATATTCATTTGTAAGATCTACCTGAAGAAGGCTGGTTTGGCCAGCCGAAATATCGTAGAATTCTCAATATATACGTTGTTCGATCAGCTTTTCTGTAGTCCTTGGACTTGTTTACTTATTAGTACTTTTGGCTGATCAGATCTCTCCGCAAGATCCAACGTACCACCGACAGAATTGTCGTATACGGTTTTTGCTATTTTTTATTATTCGTTAGAATTGAAGCCCCATTTTTTCTATACGTCATTAGACGTCATAAATATATTTGTGTACCCTCAGAAAATAGCCAGTTCAATGTTTTTGGAATTTTATCAATGAAATGCATTTGGCTAACACTTACAAGTCATAGTATTCTCTTGAAGAATTGAAGCTTGAAGTATGACGTCACTAATAATGACGTCATAAAAACAGTAAATCGTCCATAACTTTGAATATGTTTATCGTAGAAAGTTCAAATTTTCGGCAAATTAATATATTTCATAAAAGCTTTCTGATGACGTAATATTTTTGAAACGTGTTTTAAAGGTTAATTTCACCAAAAAAGGAGGCACCATTATGACGTCACAACAACGTCACAATACAGAAACAATTGTCCCGAAAAATGTAGTCTTACTTTGTTACCAGGGCTATGCATTTCTATAGTTGAGCCAACCCAAGGGTGGGGCATTTGTAACAATTCAAGTCAAAATGAACTACAGATATTATTTTTTTTGGGAGGGGGGGGGGGGGGGGGGGGGGGCTTAATTGCCAGGCATTGTCGTCAGGTTGTTTTAAAGGACACAATTAATAGCAAATATCTCAATATGAACTTTTGTGTGTAACTTGACGATGTTTGGTGGCCTTTTGTGTACCAAGAATTTCTTCAATTGTGTCCTGAAGTGTAATATTATTCCTTCGTGTTTTTCTCAAAAATATTGCTTCTTTGTTTGGGAACATGTTAATAAGATCAACTATTTCTTTTTCTTCTTCCTCATCCTCCACTGCTAAGTGTAATGTATGCTAACACTCTGTTGTTGCTGACCAGGCAGTACGTGTAAACAATCCAATGCCTGAGCTTGATCCCCTTACTGGCATGCTACTTGTAGATGACGAGCAGCAGCCAGATGTTGATGCTTGTACAGGATGCATAGTAATCCCTGTAGACGTGGACACTATGGCTGACTGGATTATTTCTAAGCGTACATATAATTTTCCCTGGCCTGATATATATTTTTCCTTTGCCTTGATAGAAGGAATACTGGAACTCAAAACCTCCACTATCTTCGACCTTATATCAAATTCCTTATCGTTTGTCATGATGCCCACTGTTCCGGAAAACAAAATATCATCTTTACCCAAATTATAATTGGGAATTATCCGAGGAACGTTTCCGTCCTCGTCTACGAATTCGGATGGGTCCGCATAGCTGACACATGCTATTTCTAAAGTCCTTTGCTCGGGCTATTTCGCCTTGGGTTTATACGCAGCGGGGTACTGGTGGCCAAGTCTCCGGCGCTTTGGACCCTGCGACATACATGCAGAACCAGACACAGCGTTGCCCATTGCTACTAAATGTACGTTTGCACGCAGCAGGTCACGAGCATGACCTACGTCTACCCCAGCAATATTCCTTGTCGAAGGGCTAGGCCCAAGCCCAGGGACTGCTAAAGCTACAAAGGCAAAAGAATAGCGAAGTGGAGGATGGAAAAGGTTTCAATTCATGGAAAATCATTCAAGCTGAAGGCTACCGTGAATATATTTTAGCTAGGACTAGTCACACTAATAGCGAAATTACGTGAACCATTACATCTCGTTGTTCGCTTCCATCGCGGAATGCTGCCAACAAAAGATGCCTCGTTAGCTTCTCTTGTTTGGTCAACCAACATGGCTGCAACATCATTAATCATTTGAATTAAAATTACGCAAACGCTTGTGATTGGCTAGCGGAACCAAACTCGCGAGAAACACATTCTACAAATAACCCGGTCTGTAAAAACGCTGCATCACAGACGTAGTATGGGAGATGGACGCTCGGGTTAAAGTGCCTATCACCCTTTTGCAATTTTTATAGCTTATGAACCTCCGAAAAGTTTTGAATACTTCTGTGAAGAAAGTTTTGGTTTAAAGTGAATACTTTATGTTCTACGCTTGTTTGAAATCGTGTAAATGTGACCTTTCCTGACCCATGACCGCGTAAGTAAAAGCCTGGGTCCAAACCTGGGTAGACGTCATCTCATTAATGCATTATTCTCCATGGCGCCTTTTTATCAGAACAACATCGATGCATAGAAAATATACACAGTTTTTGAGTTGTTAGTAAAGAAAAAAGTCATTTTAGTCAACATGTTAAGTATTTCTTCAAATGATTGCAAAGCCGAATTAATTATATGACGTCAAGATGAGGTCTACCTAGGTTTCGACCCAGACTTTTACTTACGCGGTCATGGGTCAGGAAAGGTCACATTTACACGATTTCAATGGAGCGTAGAACATAAAGTATTCACTTTAAACCAACATTTTCTTCACAGAAGTACTCAAAAACATTTCGGAGGTTCATAAGCTATCAAAATTGCAAAAGGATGATAGGCACTTTAATGGGCTCCTGACCATTACAGATAAGCTTCTAGAGGAATCTATCATCATCATAATAAAAATAAAGACTTTATTTTACGAGGGTGAGCACTAAATAGTGCATAACATGCACTAATAAACTTGTGGCCCTCGCAGCTACTCCTCTCCTTATCCCTCTCTCCGCCGCATCTTCTATCTTTGCAAGCTTGGAGTTTGACGATTACCCGCCATCTTGTTCTCAATTCAACCAACAAGCAAGTCACGTGATCCAAATGGCGCTTTTTGGTCTTCCGCTGACCACGGGACAGCAGAAATTACTGAATATAAATGCGCTCCTGAACTTTTTACTGAATATAAATGCGTTTTACTGAAAATAAATGGAGTTTACTGAATATAAATGGCGTTTTTCTGAATATAAATGGCGTTTACTGAAAAGCATATGGCGGATTGAAATTTAATTGCATTTTCTTTAAATCCAAAATGCCACTACACATAAATTTCCCGGATTGAATATAAATTCTGTCGCTGACTAAAGCAATAACATTTATTGAACATATAGATTTACTTTACTGAATAGAAAGGGAAAACGCTGAATATAATATGGTTTATTGAATATGAAAAGAGACTTATTGAACATACTTAAGTTTATTGAATTAAAATATAAAGCATTGAATATAAATCCGGTTTATTGAATATTGCAACAGTCCGGCAACCATACTTGTAGGTTCTAAAAAAACATCATAGTTGCATGCAATGATTATGGCAGAAGTATATAATTGTACAAAATGTTGTAATATACCAAAACAGACAACTGAGACAGACCGTTAGGGTCTGGCAGTATTTATTAACATAATATGAATTATTACTAGGGGTTTCTAACAAAAGTGAAGTACTGCAGTAGAGTACCATAAAGATTCGATCAAGCGCCCTTCTTCAAATAAGTACCCCCTCTCGAATAAGCGCCCCCCTTCCACTGCGTTTTCTGAAATAAGTGCCCCCCTGCCCCTCTCTCGATATAAGAAATGCGTGTTATCGGTACAAAGTCAACTTAGACATTTTATTTATCACATTCGGGCACATTACATGTTACAGTTCTTGTTAGGATCTTAATAAAAGTTATGTTTTTTTATTGACTCGGATTGCAGCACTTTTTCAAAAATGAAATAAGCGCCCCCTCTCGAATAAGCGCCCCCACTCGACCCTCAAAAATTAAATAAGCACCCCGGGCGCTTAATCGAATCTTTACGGTATATGAAATCGTAGTTTAATAATCTGACTCCTAGCTAGAGCCGTGTGATATTAGTGCACCAGTAAATAAACTGCCTGAATAATCTGCCATCGACAGACAACCATTTCCAAGGTTATGTTTATACGAGATTGCAGCATACATTGAAATGTAGCCGGAGGGTTGCTATCGTCGACAGCGCGCATTCAGTTTGTTTTTTCAGTGTTTCTCTCATTAAAAAAGCATGGCAATTATTATATAAAACAAATAGATTATATTTTCCCGTTTGTTTGTTGTCATATATGTACAGAGGACGTCACAGCGTGTGAAGATCGACAGTCACGACTGTGCAACGACCCAGTTCATTTGTGATTGTATCAGTTTGATCATTTGCATTAAATGCGTAAGCACAATGGGTCAAGCAGCTGTTCTTCAGTTCGTTAAAGCAAGGAAGATCCGTCAGACAAGGCTTTAATCCTTCTAGCCTTCCCACAGCACCGGGAAAACATTTGATTGTATATACGTATCGTCTGTTACTCTGGTGAGAAAAGAATCAAACACGTACAGAAACTCTGCTCGGATACAAGCCGCATTCACCGAGGAAACAGGGTTTTCTTTCACAACCCAAAGCAGTAAACAGCATCCTAATGTTTTGATATAATGTTTTAATAACTTTTTGTCCAATATTCTACTTACCTAAAGCAATAGAAGTGGGGATTATTGTGGGTATAGTTGAGGTCTCATTCGCTATGGCCAATGACAAATTATATGAACCGAAAGCGCGGTTGTAGTTACCAGTTCTCTGCTCCGATGAAATGATAACGAGGCAAAATGTAGGTCGAGGAACCCAAAGGAATTCATATGAACTTCGGTATCGGCACATCAAAGACATCCGAAATAGGTTGCTGCGAGCGCATTTATTTTAATATATTACAATTTATTTACATGATTGAAAGGTAAAGCTGGATGGTATATTGCTAGTATGGCTGCTCCCCTAAAGCACGAGATAGTTGGTTCATAAAAGAGGTAAACTATACGTACTACCTGAGACATACAAGGCCTAATCTATTGGCTATATCCAGCCTGATGATAATTTTACAGTATTGCTCAACAAAAAGTACCTGTACCCTGCCAGACTCCAACCTGATCTGCTGATTCTGAATATCTAGATTCATATTAATAGAATTATTAATATTCACTTCAATTATAAATTATGGAAATTAAAATAATTGTACAAAGTTTGAAAACTAAAGTTAGGTGATTTTTTTTTTAATTAGGTAGTCATTATTGCAGTTTTTTATTGCCATTATTAGCACTGTCATCAACATCAATATTGTTTTGCATTAATATCATCACCAGTACCATTTCCATTGTCACTATCATCGTTGTACATTGACAAATGACCCATATCTCATTTTCTCTACGGGTAATTTTGGTCAATTTCCGAGTAGCGATTTGGGCGCTATGTTTTGTTTATAGCATAGTATACTTTCTCCGCCTCCCGGTTAGCTCCAGTCTGTCGTGCGGAAGGTCGCGGATTCAAACCCTGGACGGACCAACACTCAGGGTCTTAAATATAATTAACTGAGTAGAAGGGTGCTGCCTTTGTGAAACAACTGCAAATGGATAGACCTTCACGTCTTTTCGGATAAGGACGTAAAATCGTAGGTCTCCTGTCGGCCTCAAGTTTATCAGTCTCACCAGACTGTCACGAGTTACCGACGTTAAATAACGGTTACTTTTACTTTACCTTACTTTATAGTTTACGAGTTAGTATTATGTTATTTAAAGTATAAAGTAATTACCATATAAAGTACTCTATAAAGAAACATTAAAGGGCTCGTGCAATATTATGAAAACGTTTTTTTTTAAATGGCATCACTCCTCCACACATTATAAGTTCCCGAAAAGCACTTGCATTCATGCGATTTTCCCTACAAATCAATCTTCAGCTGAAAAGAAACGACCAAAATTGTGCGATTGATCAATTAAACCATATAAAAATCATGATCTGAGGGTGTTTTTTACTTTCTGGGTTGTATAATCAACAATAACAAAGGAAACTGTTTTTATTTGAAAAACCTTGAGTTGCAACCAACATCGATTAATCTCTAAATCGCTTTTACTCACATTAACTGCGCTTTCGAAAACATCATTTGTGTTTGCGTTTTCTTTCTTTGCCTTATTATAAATACTACGGGATACCCACTAGGGGTTAGGGTCAACATTCTTGTTTTGGTTTTGCCTTTCTGCATGGTTGTAGAATCAATAGTAAGATAGGAAAATAGTTTTATTTGAAAAATACAGTGTTGAAACCAAAGCAAATTAAAAACATTACATGATCGCTAAACTGGATCGCTTTAGATCACACTTTACCTTCGACTTCGAAGTCATTTGTGTTTTCATTTTGCCTGATAATATAAACTGACGAAGGACCAAGGTCAACATTCTTGTCAATACTAGAGGCAATCGAGCAAGTTCCCCACACAGGACTATCGACTATAGTCATCACATAAAAGCTTAGCCCTTTAACGGTGGATCGATTTGACCTTACACAGTGCCATTAGAATTATTCAGAAGGTAACGTCAGTTCGTTCCACTGAAATTTAGCGAGCGTTTCTGTTCCCCCCCCCCCCCCCCCCCCCCCGCTTTTTTGGCCGCGCGAGAATAGGGAGGGGAAAAATGGAGGGAGGGGCCCACGTTGGGCCATTATCAACAAATGGCTACTCGGAAATTGACCAAAATTACCAGTAGAGTTTCCTTTTTCCTTCCTCCCCTCCCTCCATTATTTGCGCTCGCCCTATTCTCGCGCGACCAAAAAAGCGTAAAAAAAACCAGAAACGCTTGCTATAGCATACGCATGCTAAAATTATGTTACCAGTCTGTCGAAACAATTGATTGTCTATGCGGGAGGCCGACTAATACCTCCATATACACGAGGTGTTCAAAGGGTAGTTTAGAATAGAAACCTGTTAACTGTAAAACTTTAACAACGTAAATCAGAGCAGGAGAAAGCTTAAGCGATCTTAAGCCGTTCCACTATGACTGACATTTTGAGGACTTTTGCATAAATTCTGTCAATTTGTCTATTCATTCTATAATTTATTGCGTATTTTGACATTTTGGTTGCTCTTATGTAAACTGTACTTGTTTGTTGGGCAAATTCTGTCCATTATTTAGACTTGTCGCCGCTTAAGTGCACCCGTGAAATAATGTGCTTCTCATTCCAGTATCAAGCAAGTACAGTAAGACGAATTGTTCAAGCAAGGAACCGTGAACGACAATCCGGCCTAGCTGCTGGTGTACGTTGGATCAAACTAGTGATCTAATCGGCTATCAAATAAAAAATAACTATAAAGAAGCAAAGACCGATACAACGTAGAATTTTGAAATTAGTGGCCACACCAGCCTTCTTCAGGTATAATGAAGAAAATCCATTGGCGTGTATTTTTGAACGTGATACTGAGCTGTCATAAAACAAACGAAAGACGCACACACACCGTATCCCTTTTGTTATTACTTTTAATCCATCTCTTCCACATATCTCTAACATCATTAGGAAACATTACAGCCTGCTGCTCTCTTCTAACCGCTGTAAGAAAACCTTTCAACACTTGCCCCTGGTAGCCTTTAGACGTACCATCAACCTGCGTGACCTATACTCGTTAAAGCTAAACTCCCTCTAACTCGACTAATTCCCAGCTCCAGCTCCCACCTGGCTCATTCCGTTGTAGGAAGAACTGCGCCACTTGCCCTTACATTTCTGACGGACTTACTAACTATACTTTCTTTGCCACCGGTGAAACGCGCTCTAACAAATTTAACCTGACCTGTAACAACAAAAATCTAATCTACATGATTCAATGTAACCGCTGCAATCTCAATATATAGGTGAGACTAAACGACGCTTAAAAGACAGATTTAACGAATACCGCCGGACGATAGATAACTCTAACAACTAATCTAAACCAACAACAGTTGCCGAATATTTTCTTAATTCTCCTAATCACACTGCCAACGACATGCAACTTATTCCTATCGAAAAAGTTTTTTCTAAGAGACACGGCTGATACGTAAGGCCAGAGATACTAGATATCTGTTTTATTTCACCTTCTTAAAAAAAATTCACGGTCTATCATATTGTAATCTGTTTTATGACAGCTCAGTATCACGTTCAAAAATACACGCCAATGTAAATTTTCTTCATTGTACCTGAAGAAGACTGGTGTGGCCAGCCGAAATATTGTACCACTAATTTCAAAATTCTACGTTGTATCGGTCTTTGCTTCTTTATAGTTACAGTAAGACGACACGTCTTCTTCTTTGAAAACTCAAAATGTGTTTATTTTCATTAGTCATCATCTATGGCAACTTTAAGTAACGAAAACAAAGTAAAAATACGGTCGTTTTGTTTCTGATCAGCGCTGTTCGGTTCGGTTCTCGAGCCCAAGATTAGGTTTCCTTTTTTTGTAATATATACAGATTGGTTTACTAACTTTCTATACCCTAATAGTCACAAACGTTTCAAGCAACCATTTTATTAAAAAAAATATGCTAAATTACGGCGAGCTAGCCGAATTCTATATGTACCAAACCGTATAATCAGCCTAGCATCCGTTATTACTATTTACACAATCAGTTTGCTGATTAGATCCCCCGGGTGATCCAGTACTTTTACTTTCTTCGATGTCCTTGCAAGTATTTTCGGTATGACAAGGCCTGTTTGTTCCGGAAGCCACGTCTCCACTCATATGCCGAACGTACTAGATGGATGAATTATAAAGTACGACAGAAGGTAACTCTGCGAACAGAGCCTTCTTTAATTTCTTTGGTTTTCTTAATCTCCTTCCACTAGGCAGAAGACTGAATCAATGGTTCGACATGTTTGAAGTTGGTGCGACAGACGACTTTAGTTCAAAGAAGGCCGTCGCAAAATGTGACACTAGATCGGAGCGACGTTTTAAACTATTTATTTAATACTGCTATTCGACTGTGTGAAAACCTTCACAATGACAGGGTCATGATCTCTCCAACTGTAGCCGCCCGCTACACAAGAACCGTGGAACAGCGGAACATATTCAGTGGCCGTACATCCATTTCTCTGTGCCATTTTTGGGAGCGATGCCAGAAAGAGAAAGGCCTCATTGATTGAGATAGCCTGCGTGCAGACGTTCTCTCTCCCTGCAAAAATCGGGAAAGAGACGTCTGCGATTTTTTGCAGGGAGAGAACGTCTGCACGCAGGCTATGATTGAGAGAGCTGTACGTGTAAAGCTTAGGGAAGCGTCACATATCGATTTTTTCCACGAGAAACGTCCAGCGAAGTTTGGGGGTGGGGTTTTGATCTGTGACGTTTCTCCGTGGAAAAATCGATAGTTTTCAGAAACATCACATCTCATATCTCTGCGACGATAAATATGTAAAGAGACGCCTGAAGAGAAATGGCAGATTGCGGTTGTCCCACAGCTATCGCATCTAATTTGCTAAGTTTTTGAGAACTCACCGACATAGATAGCAGTGAATTCAAAGGTTTCACGATGAATTCAACGTTCCATTCCCACCAAATGGGACCAGTGGTTGTGACAAGTTGTTTAAGTTGGAATAAAAAGGCGGACATGAATAGAAAGAGGTAGTGTGTACCCTGGATGCCAGAGGCTCGAAGACGTCGAGCAAAGCGAGAAGTCTTAGCCGTCGAGCGAAGCCGCGATAGGGAGGCAGCGTTGTCGATACTGATATTGTGAGCTTAGGAGAAGCGGATTTCCAACCTCTGATCCAGGGTAGGTAGTGTGTGACTTTTGAGAAAAACATCAATAAATCGCTCTGACGTTTCTTAGGGGGGACTTCGCTGGACGTTTCTCGTGGAAAAAAATCAATATGTGACGCCTCCTTTAATTGTTGAAGAGTTAGATAACTTTTTTAAATCAAATAAAGCCTCATTTGTTATATATTGTGTATATTTTTCATATATATTTTTATATTTGCTCGTCACGGGAAGGCAGGGTGTTAGAGAGAACACTTTACAACACTTTACTAACTTGTTTTTAATTACGTGCGCTGGGATTTTGTTGTAATTTTTTACTATCTGTCAATTGTCCTAGTCTTAAGGGTTAGATCAATAGGACAATAATTTAGTAGGACAGTAAGAACAGCAATTCAGCGCTTTACGCGAAAACACTGAAGGGAAGGAAACAGGAAGCAAGTTCCTAACCCAATAAAGAGTTATCGAGCTGAAAACGTCGGTATAAAGACGGGGACTGACGGGTATTTCTTGGTGTAGTAGAACTGATGCATTATTTTCTGGGTTAGGGTTTTTTGTGTTGCAGAGTATAGTTTTATTTTAAAAGACAAATAGTTTCCTTTGTTGTACGTCATGTGGTAAACTGACGAGCAGTCATTGAAACCCTTTCTATTGGAGTATGTTACTGGAAACGAGGCTGTATCTAAATTCTACCAGGAAACCTCGCGAGCGTTGAGCGATCGTTAACAAATCATCGCCATTTATATTGTTATTACTCTGCGCTAGTTTCGTCGAGTGGAAAATAATAATTTGCGATGTTCTGGTGTTCCCGAATTTTGTTGTTAATTTTTGATGTTCCGGTGTTCCGTAGTAGCTGTTCCGTTGTTCGTTGTTCGTTGTTCGTTGTTCCGGTGTTCCTGGTTTTACAACATGCCCTTGCTTTCCGTTGTGTTGTGGTTCCACGGTTCTAGAATACTAAAATGAAACGACCAACGGATGAAGTACAGGTATCGGATCACCTTGGATGGGATCTATTCAGCAACATCATACGAATACTAAATCAAAATACAAGCCTGATTATAAAACTGTCACTGTTCCAGGTCACGTATACCAAAACATGTATTATCTCAGGTTGAAGGTCAGTAATTCACTGTTATCACATCACATACTACCGTATCAACGTGACTATATACATTTACCTGCGGCACGTACAGTCTTCGCATAACGGCGTTGCGCAGCACTGAATAAAGCACTACGTGCAGTAGAACCAACGTTTTCGTATACTTTTTCGCTCCCATTTCCTCAAAATGCATTACTGAGTCTACGTATGTTGCTTGTGCTTTAAAATCTCCTTATCCCTCCCTAACTCCTGAGCGTCATACTAGTGTGAACTAGGTTTTAGCGCGATAAGGGACCGTTCATTATTTAGGGGGGAGGGGGGTGTCAGACTCAGCAGGGGCCGCACTGGGAACATGTCATTCCCAGTCCGAGTACGTAAATAGGTTCCGTTGTGTCGTCCGTAAACATTTCATTCGTGCTCGCATCGTACGAAGTTCTGTACTTGTTAGATCGAATAAGGATAACAACCGAGTCTAAAGGTAAGAACTAACTCTTATTTGAAGTCTAAAGGTAAAATGATACTTCGTTTTAAAACATTGGGATTAATTAAAGAGTAGGCCACAACTCTATATATGTATAGCCACTCGCCAGACGCAGACTGGCTAACTGGTGAGCCGCCCGGCCAGCGCTACACACACTAGTTATTAAAGCAGGCTATACCTGGTTACATTGAATTCCTCTTTTAATCTTTATTGTGATAAAGCATGTATGCTACGTGGGTAACGTTTTGAATACGAAAAGTGGCCTTATTGTCTTGGTGCTGTAGAAGATCTTTCCGAAAGCACAATATTCTTGACAGGTTACCCTTCTCGACGGTTGAAGACAGAACTGGATATCAATATCAGGTTTTACATGTTAATTCAGAACTCAAGGATAATTCGTGCCCGGACGATTTAAATGGCGAATCCACACGAAGAGCTGAGAAACTAGAGTGAATAAATATTGCAAGACTGAGTAACCAAATACCCCGCGACGGACAAGCTAGGCTTGCCAAGCAAAGTGCAAACGTTTAACGTGGCCAAGAACGTTTATTACCGATCAGTTCGAAGAGTTTCGGGTAATATAGTCAATAGTCTAATTGAAGAAATTGTATAGCTGAAAATGGACAGCGAAAATTAACAAGGAAAAAGGGATCGAAGAAACAGAATAAGTGATGAAGAATCAGCAAACATTTGTGATATCAAATGACATGCATAACCGAATGTTCACCGAAACGAATCAAAACAATATAACTTCGACGCTATTCACAGAATATTAGCTCAAGTTGTGGTCATTATAGTTGTTCAGTTCAAAAGCAGAAAGACTAGAGGTTCTGTTTTCTAAATTACACCTCTGCTTGGAAACACAACCACTCGCAACGCTGCATGTGGTTAGACATGCAAGTACACCTGTAAGTAGTTTTGGCAATGCGATATGTCGAAGCAAAGACTGTTTGTAAGATTGCGAGCTTTTGAAGATCAAGAAACATGAATATCAAGGTTTATTTAACTTTCTTTGGTCCAAAAACGGGAACATGCATTTATAAAAAAACGGTGACTCGGTTCAATAATCTATCAATCATGTAAATAGAGAAACGAATCTACAAAATACACCAACCTTAATCTTTGAAAATAAAGCACACGACAAGAAGGGCTGATCCAATATTTTTTTAGTCCAAAGGCGGGGATAACCATCATAGAAAAGCACAGCATTTACTGAGAATTATTGATCTGAAGGTCACTTTACAAACAATTAAGAACAACAACAGAATCACGCCCTAAGCCGCAGCTTTGAAAATCAAGAAGTTTTTAAAAGAGACATGCGTGCTCATTCAAGTTTTCGGAAGCGGAACAATCCATCGGAAGAAAAAGGAAAGTTCAAGCAATCTTAGGCCCTACACAAAATATTTTACTAGCGCCAGCCCTGAAACTACCTGAATGAATTACGAATTAAGTAGTAGTTGTCACAGTTTTGTGACCTTTTTTTTATTTAATCCAGCTCGATGCTTGATCTGTTATGAGCAATCAAGAACTGTCTGTTTAACCAAGTCTGTATATGAGATGGCAAGATTCGTTCTAAACAACAACAAAATGTCTTGACCCCCCTCCAAACAAAACAAAAATTTCATAACCCCCCCGCACACAATTCTGAAAAATATAGAGCCCCCCCCCCCCCCCCCCCCCTCACACTGTTCACAGTTTTACATTTACAGAGGACTAAACACGGACTGAACATTATGTGGATCGGCTCTACTAAGGGGGCCCGGGAATTTTTTTTTGAAATTAAGGTTTCTGAGATCGCTGGAAATGCACCCAAACCTACCTTTAATTAATTTCAGATGGATCTAGATGATATTTTTTTACTAATGGAGTTTCAAAATTAAGATGAGGCAAACAAAATATTAGGCAAGACAATTGAATGGTGGTTGCATTAGGTGCTCTGTATGTTTCTCATTGGATTGGCTGATTACTATTTAACTGAAGCAAGGTATTTCTCTGGGGGGTTCCGGGGATGCTCCCATGGGGGAAAATTTTGAAAATTGCGGCCCCTTAGATGCCTGGAAATGCACCCAAAAATATAGACAGCCCCCCCTTCTATGCTTATTTTTTTCTGTGACCCCCCCTCTCATGCTCTTGAATTTTTGATGACCCCCCCCCCCCCCCCAGGCATAAATAATGAATGGATGCTTAGTGGAGCTAGTGGAGCTTACTTTAATTTTCTCAACCTAGAGTTTGAAAACACCAAGTTGTTTAAAATCGCCGACGCTTCTTCGTTTCTTTCCGCTTGAAAAGGTTTATTTAGATAAGGCTTATGAATCTGTTCATATTTATTAGGCTTATGAATCAGTTCATATTTATTAGGCTTATGAATCAATTCATATTTATTAGGTTTATCAAGTAATAGATTCTGCTTTCATTGATATTATAATGTTAATACTAGAAGTTCTCAATGAGGGGCGTTTGCAAAACGAGGATACCCGGATGGCGGATATGTTAAAACATTTCACTTAAAAAAACATTTTTAAACAAAAACTGGTGAGTGGCACATATAATAATAATAATAATAATTTATTAATCCTTATACTGAGATAGTACATTGGAGTTTCGGGATATAACAATTCTTACTAAGTTAAAATAATTAGGTAACTATATTTTTTTATACTAAATTAAGTATATTGTACAAATACTTAGCGGAAATCTTTAAAATACATTCATCATTCATTGCTAATAGATACAGAAACAAGGACCTCTTATCAAATAACCGAAAACTATCATTAACGTTACATTTAAGAAATAGAAAACGTTTACCGTGTTTACATAGCCTGATGCAAACACGAGGGGAAGTTTGGGAGAATTGTCCCAAACTTACCCGAGTGTTTGCATCAGGCTATGTAAACACGGTAAACGTTTTCTATTTCTTTTATAAAATAGATGCAAGATCGAGCGCGAAACGATTTTTAAAAACTTTTTCGTAAATGTCAAACGCTAAATTCTCCATACATTGTAAAATGTCAATCATATTCGCTTGGCCGTGTTTGCTCTGCGTACGAATCGGCATGGAACAAGAGGCGAGAGAAAGTACTAGTGTGACAGCCGAAAAGCATTAAGCATTACAGAAAAGATAATTTGTCCTGCCTGGAAAAAGTGTTCCTGTTTCGGCCATGATATTCTGGGACTGAGGAATCTCTTGCTGGATATTTGGAGCCAGTACTTGTAGTTCATGGCTTGGAATTGCTCGGCTCGAACTGACAACTTTGATTAGCTGGTTTGTGCCTTTGTATTGTTTCAGATCTTTATTTCCCATCGTCAGGCATCATACTCGACTATTTGAAAGCCAGAGAATGTCGGATTGGAGCTTATAATCTATATTACTTTGATGTGGAGATGGCTGTTTGGGTATCTTTCAATGCAATTTTTGAATCCAAAGAGTACTTTCGAGTCTACGGGATGCTAGCTAGCAGCCGTGCGAGATTAGAGCTTCAGAGTTCTGTGGCTTCTCGCTTGTGTATTTCTTTTTAGTCACATTTTCTTGCCAGCATCCCACTCTGAATGAAAAAATGATTTCATAGACTGAATCGAACCAAAACGGCTAATATGTTTTTATTTCTACTGATTCAATGTGATATCTCATAAAGTTGCAGTGTCTGTAGTTTTTGTCACCGGCGTTTGAAAAAAACGTACTTGAATATTAAAACAACAATTGACCTTCCCACTCTGACTTTGTGTACTTGATTATTAGCACTTTGTACATTTTCTGAATGTTTCTAGTACATGTATTTTATTATAATTGTTTTTCTATAGTATCTGAAGTAAATATTTAAATAAACGTTAACAGAAGTAGACAGTGTATTTTGTGCGTATTTCATCGAGTTTGCTAATGAGGCAGTTGAGCTCCGACTGACTCAATCTTGTGAAAATTCTGTCCAATTTAGCTTTTTTTTCTCTGTATGTTCTTCTGAACAACCTTCCTTTAGAAAACTAGTTACATGTGTTTTTAAGTTAGTCAGTTATTTTCGCCATTTTTTGCAGAAAAAAAAAGCAAAAACTACAATGTATGACGTCATTTCCATGTTTACATAGCCTCATGCAAACACGGCTTTCAACCAATCAGAGCGCGCGTTTTCTTTGGGTTATTTTATAAAGGTTACTAATAAAATCCTGTCTAATTTTCATGAAATTAACGTTTTTACAAGACATTGTATAATGAAATTCATCACCTACTTCATTGGAGTTACAAAACGAACAAATACGTTCTTCAATAGGAGTGTTAGTGTATCGCGCGGTTTCTATAGGCATCTTATGAGCTGAAATCCTAATTTTAGACACAGCCTGACGATGTTTACTATTCGTAACGTAATATAAGTACCTTTCAAAATTAATATTTGACTTAAATAAATTAAAATTACGTAGTTTTCTGTTATTGTGAATTTGACTTTGCCAGAAACTGACATAGAAATTGGAAAGCTTAGACTTAATCGTTCTAATAAAAGCACCTATCTGAGAGGGAGATATGTGGAGATCCGAAATATGACCATAGCCACATAATTGTAGTATTGAGTTTATGAAAATGACACAACTGGAATTTGAAATCAGACAAGAATTTGAAATCAGACACATGCAAGCACTGAGGTTCCCATACATCGTGACGCCGCTAATTTTATCTATGTACTTCATCTACTGATTTGTTTACCCAATGCCACGTCCCGACTTGAAATGTTCCGTATTTTGCATGAAATCCCGGTACGCGGTATATCGGCCAGGATATATATCCGACCGTGTTTTGAAAACAATTTAAAGAAGGGGCAATCAGGTTTTTTTTTTCAAAAAAGGGGGCAATCAGGGTTTTGGAGCTCGGATTGGGTCAAACAGGGTCAGGGTTTGAGCCTCTTGGCCTCACATACATACCCATTTTTCATGTAAGTACCCACCCCCCCCCCCCCCCCCCCCCCCCCCTCCCCCCCCCCGGGACAAGACTTCGAAGCTTTGCCAACGAGAGTATCATTACAATTAGCGTCTTTTAAACGTAACCAATATCTCAAAGTCAATATTGCGATCTGTATTATTAAAGGTGTTCTTCCTAATTCTGCATATACTGCCAGGTTTGATGCTTTACTGTGAACACCCAGAATACGCTTACAAAATTTCAAATGAAGTTTCTCTATACAACTTACGGATGTAAATAGTTTACGTTTAAAATGGTCGAAACTAGATATTTTCCCCAAACACAAAAAACCCCAAATTTCACAACCATATAATAACACAGGCGTTACCACGGAGTTGAAGAGTTTTAAGAGCACCTTCACGGGGACATTCTCAACATTCGAAAAACATCTAAAAAGGTTATGATACGCCCGTAACGCCTTGTTGTACAGCAATTTTTGGGCAATTTTAAAATTACCTTTAAAGTGAAAGATGATACCTAGGTACGTATATTCTTCTACACTTTCCTAAATATCATTACCGAAGTACCATAAGAGTTTATTTAGTTTTAGTCTCTGAGAAGATGATGCAAAAATTAAGATTTTAGATTTTTTTAGATTCACACATAATTTCCATTTTTTAGTATATGAATGTAGCTCCGGAGACACGATTGTAATCCAGATTTAGATTCAGACAACAGAAATAAGTCATCAGCATATAACAAACAGCTTAACTTAGTGCCATTCAGATTTACTGGGTCACAACTGTTGTTAAATAAATCCGGGATGTCATTTATGAAAATATTAAAAAGTGTAGGACTAAGGTTACATCCTTGTTTTTGAACGCCAACTTCCGACTGAAAAAAGGGTGTGATCATGATACCTTTACTTATTTTCACTGCGGATTTAGCAGAGGAATAGATACTGAGTAAGATTCAAAAGAAATTTCTACTGCATCCATACTTGATGAGTTTGAAAAATAAACCCTCTCTCCATACACTATCATATGCCTTCCTGAAATCGATAAAACAGGCAAAAAGAGGTTTGTTTTTTGATTTATAAAAGTCTATTATGGTTTTTAATACTAATGTGTGATCGCGTATATCGGATGTTCTAAAACCTTTCCTGAAACCTATTTGACTTTTATTTATTATGTTATTTTCGTCTAGAAATGAATTGAAGCGAGTGTTTAGAATAAGAGTGAAAAATTTGCCTAAGCAACTACTAATGTAGGAGCACAGTAATGAAAAAAAAACTGGTACATACATACATAAATATTTTATTGCCATTCCCCTCGGGGCTTTTCAATAACAATTTACAACGTACTCAGCCCATTATAAATGGTGGGAAGCTACATGTATATATAGATTCTGTATGTCTTGCTTAATATTAAAATAATGAATGTTGAAAATAAATATGGGTACTAAGTAATATAAAAATGGGCCAGCATAGAACTCTTTAACTTATTCTTAAAACTAGTCAGAGACACCCCATGTTTTAGTTCATAGTCCAAATAGTTCCATAATTTAACACCTGTAATGAAAAGTCCTTTGGCCTGAGGTGGTTTTATAAAGCGGAATCATTGCAAGGGGCTATGGTAACCGAAGGTCGAACAAGGTGAAGTGCCTGTACCTCAGTTCCAATCTATACTACATTCCACTCACTCAGGCAGTAAGATGACCTTTGATGCTACCGTGTGTGGGCTTGCGCTTGCCAATATTTCATCATAATATTTTCAATTTCTTATTCACTGTATTTCTAGCGTTTTTCAAACGATGACTTCCTCTTTAAATAATATAATCGATCTCGTTCAGAAACTCGAGTTACAAAAGGCAAGAGAACGTAACACAAGCTGATGTAATTTGAAACCTGCAAACACTCATGCTTCAAATTCATCTAATTCAACAGTCTGTAAGATAAAAACAGTACCGTTTTATTGCACGCGAATCGAATACGGGCGATAGAAGGGATCGATCTGATTATTTTTGATAAGTTGTTAGAGTATGTAAATACACAGAATCTCCGTGATATAATGGACTGAAACAGTTTTGGTTTAACAACAATTTGAAAGCCAATATTTTTGAATCAGCACCGTGGGTCAGCTAACCTATGCAAATACCCCATCGTGGGCTTTGGGACGAGTGCAAATTTTGCTGGCAAATGCCCCACCCCCGGGACAGAAACTTGGTCAAATGCCCCACGTAAAAGTAAACATACTTAAACCACACATTTCTGATCACTGCAATATCTCGTACATGCTCAAGATAAAGAAGCCACCAAAGCCAAAAATAGACAATCCGCACGCCAAAGATTGGGGGTTAACACCTGCACCGAAGAATACGTACAAAGCAAAATTCTCAAAAATCCTAAACGGCGAGAACAAGAATCCAAATAAAATGACCCGAAATTTCACTAAAACTTTAATCGAAATAAGTGAAAAAGCAGGATTACAATATAAAGACACAGAAAACCGAACGGTGTCATGGTTCGGCTCGGGATGTAAGACGGAGAAAAGTAATCTAGAATCACTAGGAAAACAAATATGCCGCAACCCAAAAGACGAACAGTTGAGAACTAAGCTACATGGCAAGAAAAGGCAATTTAAATACTTATGTAGGAATAAGAAACGATACATAAGAAACAGGCTGGTAGAATAGATTGTAAAGATACAAAGAGCACATGGAAACAGCTAAGAAAATCAGGCAGCACCGAGTCTTAAAATGGAAGTCGTTCCTTTTTTTTATTTTTTTTATTCCGTGTAGCAAGCTTTCTGCGCATGCGTAAAGGTCAAATTCACACCAATCAGATTGCACTGTGCTGGTCACGCAACACTCGCCAGGTTAATTTATTTACATAATTTAATACAGTAAATCAAGATGGTGGAGACCCGCGAGGAAAGTGTCGCGAGGAACTTTCTCTCTAATTTGGAGTCCCATCTCTCAAATGTAAGCACTTTAATGTTTTATTTAACTTCACCGTGCGAAAGCCTTCCAACAGGCTCAGGATACTTGTTATTTATTTATGCTGAACCCGAGTGAATGTGCGATCGAAAAATATGCTTGGCTTGCTCGCTGCATTGAATTTAGACTTTCTCAAGTCCTTCTTAGCCCCCGGCACGAAGGACTTTTCCCACTTGCAGCGCGCCAAATTTACCGGTTGATTTTCAACCGGAGGCGTGGCTTACGATGTACTAACATTTGCCCAATCACAAAGCGTCAATTCTTCATGCATTGTACGTTGACGTGTCAAGTCCGTCGACCGTGGATGTGGTATTTCCAATTTGATTGTACTCAGAAAGAGATTGTCAAAGGCGCGAAATGTAAGCTCCGCCCCTGAAACGTGTTTTCGCGCCAAAACATAATCCCCCGATTCAATTTCCTGCAAGTGAAACAAGTCGAACTCGCCTCTTGCTTCGATTCTCGCGCTCGATTTTTGACCCAGTAATCGCTTACCCAGTGACTCAGAGAGTTCGACTTGGAGCAAGTCTACATTGAATTGTGCTGTTCGGTTTGCCGATACCAAAACTGCAAATGGTCAAGATGCTATAAATCATACCTGAAGGCTGACGGAAGAGAAACACATGGATATGAATATTTCAGTGTGAGTTGTGAAGAAGCTTTTTAAATACTACGCGTGTGCATCGTGGTGGTTTAAGTCAAACATGGTCTGTTTTGTCGGCGCGGTGACGACACCAGCGAAGTTGAACAGAGAACCGAGTCAAATCAACTCACCATAATTTGTAAACAACTGAGTGAATTCTGTTGGCTTGCTCGCTGTACTGGATTCTGCTTTTCGCTGTACATACAGGTACCGAAACTACAAACAGTAAGATGACCTGGCTGAAGAGAAATTCTAGATACCCGTAATCGGCGTATCTTGTGTGTCGAGTTGCGACACTGTGTACGTCTTGGTTATACAAATTAACGGATTCAAATTAACACTACATTCAGACAGAGAGTTAATCTATACCGACACTTTGATATGCCAAGGAACTGGAATATCAACACAGTACAAGGTGAGGGAAATTTAAAGTACTGACTTCATTGCTGTGTTCAATTAATCTACACTGAATTTCTAACGGACCTGAAACAAGGCTGATCAAAGCGATCAAAGCCAGGACCCGGCTAGCCGGCTACCAACATTGACCATAAATTATTCTGGAACTAACAATGGCGCTCAATATTCTGCAACCAACCTTGTTCTCACTTGAAAAATACCCGGGAAACGTAATGTGAATGATCTGAATCGAAGGAACTGCATGGACTGTACTTTATACACATCCATATATAGTTTATGTTCTAGGAACTGGAATTCAGTTTATACATATCTGAATAGTAATATTTATTTATACGTACTTTATATTAATCCCTTTATATATCCTGTAATATAGTGTCCCCAATTAGCTAAATACTATTGACACTCAAATAAAGTTCATGTATGTATGTAAAGCCTGAGTTGATTTGTGTTCTACACTAACTTCAATTATTGCTTTACACTGTATACCACACAGCAAAATGTGCTACTAATTCTCAAATCAATGCCATAACCATAAAAAACACACATGTATACATATAGCCCCATAAGCATCGCATCCAATGATTTAATGTTACACAAAGATAATTACAGTTTTATACCCAGATGCATCCCCTTGTATATTAACGTATAAGTCAAGACATCAAAATTTTCACATTAGTTAAAAAACAAGCACTTTTGATCAGGATTATATACGTACACCGTCCACATCATTGCAGCAATTTTCAGCTTTTCAGACTGTTACCACAGTCCTTTCTCTTTCAAAAATATGTTGAACGCACTTTGATAATCTATGATTACTTCTAGTAAATAAATAAATATGAAGAGAAAGGGTACAAACTCAGTCTTATTTTCTCTAGCATAATAGATTTATACTTTTAAAAAATGCATAAAAGCTACTATTTGCTGAGAAATACGTCCTATCTCATCCAGAATGAAAGTAATACTGATCAGTCCTGGTTACAATATATTAACAACACCCCTCCCCCCGGGCAAATGTGCAGCATTTGGCAGTTGTAAGTTCATTATATATCCATTATCACTTATCGCAAGAGCATGAGTAGTGCCGAACCAGTATTATTCTCTGGCTATAATAATAACATTTATTTATGACAAAAACTATGCGAAAACTCCATGGACTACATTTATTAAATGTCTCAGATGTATTTTTAATAGAATTCGATTAATTTTATCTGAACAAAATTTGGCCCATCACAGAACCAGTAAGCTCAGTGGTTAAGTGTCAGTCTGTTGTGCAGGAGGTAGTCAGAGTTCAAATCCAGGTATAAAGGACCTTAAAATAACTGGGAGAACTGGTACTGCATGCCTTTGCTCTGACATCTGCAAATGGTTCTAAAAGCTTTGTGTCTTCTTGGATCACAATGTTAAATTGTAGGCCAACACTGAGAATTCAACCAAATCCCTGGTAGTGACCACCCTCAAGTGTAGTGGAATTATATAGTTGTATAGATAATTATAGAGAGTAAATATATTTGTCCCCAATTATAGCAATACCATGCTAAATACATGGACTCTCTCTTCTGTTAGTATTAGTAGTACTAGTTCCCTTGGTGCCACTATATACATTTTATATATTATAATATACAGGCTAAATCCAGTAGATTACATACTACATAAAACATAATCGTGACTGCTGACTTAAAAAAATCTTTTTAATTGTTGTTGTAAATGGATGGGTAAATAATGCATGTATCAGCAGCTTCCATCAGGGGTGGATCCATGGGAACCTTGTCAGAATTAATTGTTTGTTGCCCATTGGTGAGGGGGGGGGGGGGGGGGGGGGGGTAGGGTGGGAAGCTCACTTTGGTCCATGGATTAGGAACCAAGGGACCAACCTTGTATGAATTTTTACTATTTGTTGTGCCCTATACCAGGGGGTTTGATTGGGCATTTGGACAAATCCCCAGGGTACCTGACCCCTGGGGGAAGCCACTGATACATGCATAACACTGCTGTGGTAGCTGCCAGTAAATATGCAAAGCTACTGATACAGTTCAAAACTGAATGCTAAATCACTGGGAGGAAGTTAAAATGAACATTGCATGTGTTATTGTAAAGACTTGTTGTTGAGGTTGTACTTGGCCTCTTGTTGTCATTACGAGACAAGGAGATAATTAGATCGATGAGTCATTGTCAGAAATCTATTCTCTGGCATAACATTAGGCAATCTGTCAATGGTAAAACTGTTGACAGTTTGGGTCAGGTCAACTACACAGATATGGCATGTTTTACGACAGAATAACCTAGCTAGAGAGAGTCTACTGGATTAAGATACTGTTACATGTCTGTTAATATGGGAAAAAACGGAAGAATCCTTCATTTAATTAGCTTGATAACCATGTTTGGACTTGGAAGCAGAATTGAGACTTTAGATGTATTTTGTGAGTCCCAAATCGCTAGTTCCCATACAGTCCATACAAGTCATACAAACACGCGTTTTTTTTGCCAACCACACTATATATGCAAATATATAAATAACGTTGTGTTTACAAACAGTAGTATCGCTATAGCAAGAACAGCAGATAAAGTTACATAGAGGCACACAAATTGACATAGCTACAATCTCGGACAAATTGAGTAGGAAAAAATATCCCCCCCTCCCCCCATTTCAGTGATGAGAGCGTAGGTAAACTGAAATGGACCATGATTTAACATCATTGAAATGGGGGGAGGGGAGGTCTTAAATCTTCAACAGATTTGACCGAGATCTCGGACAAATTGAGTAGGAAAAAATATCCCCCCCTCCCCCCATTTCATTGATGAAAGCGTAGGTAAACTGAAATGGACCATGATTTAACATCATTGAAATGGGGGGAGTAGTCCATGAGCTGAGGCACTTTTTAGTACCACTCAAGGGGGCAAATGCTATCATACATTTTCTGAAAGCTATTGACCTGCAGATCAAGAAAATATATGATAGCCCTGTCGTATTTGTAGCTTAAGGGTGTCACGTGACCTTAAAGTCGAAACTATGCATAATGAGCTCATATATACCATCAACTCTTTATTTATTCATATCTCTTTTGACTTTTAATGTAATGATGTTGTTATAGTCGCAAACAGTTGTTTTCACAATAGGCTTTACTGCATGCACAAAATTTTATTAATATTCTTCATTGGGGTCACGTGACAATGACTTCATTTTCAAAAAGAGCTGAAAATTTAAGATAAAGCAGAAATAAAATATTATAATTAACCAATAAATACAAATTTCCAATTGTAAACAGTAACGCTACTTTAAACTAAGTCTTTTAACTAAACTTGGCCAGTTTTTTCTATGAATGTTATATTATCGCGAGTTTACTCAATATTTATGTAAACCGAAAGTAGTTTTGGGTACCCTGTGGTAAAACAGAAAATATGGATATTTCGGAGTTTTTCATCTTTCGAAACAAATTCCTTAAATTTAATTAAGATCTGTTACATTGGTTTCCATATTTCGATGGCTCTTTATATAAGAGCCATCGAAATGGCAAGTTATGTTTTATTTCTTCTGCAGAGCGTCGTGGGCAATCTCGTGCAGTATATTTGTATTGCGATTTTAAAAGTGTGCCAAATATCTTATAATTGTTTTAACATAAAGGTTTATATGAAGCAGTTCTTTATATCATTTTTGGGTTAGCCTTAGCAGCGTTATTTGATTTTTTTACCATATTTAATTTGGTATAATTATGTAAAGCAATGAAAATGGAATTGTGGGAAAGCACAATGCATTGTGGGTATCCAAGATAATGACTCCCTTGTCAGGTTAGTATGTTTTACTCATTGCTATTAATCATGTTTCATTTCTTATTATTTTGATATTTGATAGGCAAAATTTATGTAAAATAGTCCAGTTTTGTTTATAGTTTATACAAATTATTGATTTAGAATATTTCTATAATAAACTTACAGGTCTTCTAGGTCTGTTTATTACGGTCATTTTACAGAGAAGTCAGTAGTGTGTTATGAATGTTGCAATTCTTATTATTTCGGTATTTGATAGGCAAGATGTGTGTAATATAGTCCAGTTTTGTTTATAGTTTATAACAAATTTTAAAGTTAGGACATTTCTATGATAAACTTGCTGGTCTTTTAAGCCTGTTTTTTTCGGAATGAACCTGTAATAAATGTGTAATCAGAATAGGTCTATTGATTTCAGAGAAGCGAAAACAAGGGAGCGAGGAGGTGCATAATAATATTACAAAGCGCTTCCGAACAGATACAAGCACGGCAGAATGCATAATACATTGCACTTGACAATCAGGGTTTGTCTACATTAAAAGGCATTGAATCATGGCGAACATTGGTGAAGGCAGCACAAATTATAGATCATAAACCGCTTCTTGACATCGCAACTGCTACAGGTGAATCCGAAATCCCAAGAATTGCATATCATCGTAGGTGTCGCAGCATTTTTACCATGAAAAAGTCCTTAGATCGACTAAGTAAGCAATCTGAAACTGGCGAAACTCCAAGTGAATCAGACAGAAGTTCAAGGGCTTCAGCAAGACAAACACCGAGCTCAAATAATAGCCGGGTTTACAATGCAATCTGCATGTTTTGCAATAAAACCGACAAATATCCTAAAGGAAAACAATCTCGAGAAACATTAGTAAAATGCGTCGACCTACGTGCTGATGAAAGAATTAGAAATACAGCAATTGAGAAGCAAGTCAATAGAATAATTGCAGGGTTAAACGTCTCATCAATTTCTTTGGCCAAGACATTGTGCATGGTGTAAGCTGTGGGCAGCAGAAACCCCCAAAGCACATCTTACTGCCTTATGCAATTAAGTCTCTAACCAACAACGTAGAGCTGATACAAATTATAAATCGCTGTGGCCATGGGCTTTCCTACTCGCAGATCGAAGAGATTGACACAGTCTTGTGCTTACAGAAGATGGCTAGAGCATCAGATGGGGGTGTTCCACTTCCAGAAAATATCCAGACCTTTGTCAGCACAACATTGGCTTGGGATAATATCGACAGGTTAGAAGAGACGCTTTCCGGTGGTGGCACCTCTCACAGGGTAAACGGAATTGCTGTACAGGCAAAAGTGTTTGGTTCACAACTCCCACCCGATCCTGTTGTCGTGAAAGAAAGAAAAAGAAGTGTAGAGCTGCCTCCGTCATTTCTCCCAGTATATAATGCTGGTGCCCGTGTTGGACTTCCTGCGCGAAAATTTGTAGAGGTAACATCTGAAGAGGTATTACAAAATACTCGGAAGAAGAATCTGCTGTGGGTGTTGACCCGTCTACATGCAGCCGAAAATCAGAAGGTTAGCAGCTGGATAGGGTTTAATATTTCCAGTCGTGATGATGTGACTGTGTCGCAAGATAACGTGGGATACCATCCTTCCATTGATGCACCAGCAACTAATCTATCAACCGTTGATGAGGTACTGCTGCAGTCGGTCAAGATAAAAGATGCATTAGCTCTAAAGAGTATCCTTGTTGTTTTTGACCAGGCACTTTATGCAAAAGCTGCAGAAGTCATCTGGAAGAGGAGTGATCAGTTTCGGGACATTGTTCCTAGGATGGGTGTGTTCCATACAATATGCACATTGCTCTCCATTATTGGAAAGCGCTTCCAAGATGCTGGATTGAGAGATATTTGCATGTATAGAATCTGGAGTAATTGCTGAAGGTTCTGTTTCGGCCATCGATATAATCGAGCTGTCCGATTTCATAAGCTGATGTACGAAGTACTTCTCCGCCTTGCGTGGAAAGGTTTCCAATCGTGGTTGCAAGTATGCCAAGGAGACAAGATACAACTGGTAGAAGATGTGGTTAATGATTTGGAGGGCCTTCGGCAACAACGTTTGTAAGAACGAATTGGAAGAGGTGTTGGTGGGCCCTTCATTTTTTTGCTTTGTAGAGCTATTTGACGTCTACCTAGATTACCTTCGTTGTGAGAATGGGAACCTTTAAGTCATCTGGATGTCGTACATCGAAATGGTGGAGATCGTGCTTGGGCTTCTGAGAGGTTCCAGAGAGGGAGATTGGAATTTACATTTGTCATGTATCAGAGCAATGATACCCTGCTGCTTTGCGTATGATAATCTGAACTACGCAAGATACTTGTCAGCCTACATCGCGGAGATGTCGTACCTCGACCACGAACATCCTGATGTTTACGATTATGTTATGTCTGGAGGTTTTTCGGTTCAGATTGGTGCAGAAAACCCATTCGAAAGAATTCCGGTTGATCAGGCATGTGAAGAAACTGTTAATAAAGACACTCAAACACCAGGAGGGACAAATGATTCAGTTTGAAGCCGTCAGCAGATACTACATGGTTGCAGAGTACAAGAGCATATTTCTTAGACAACTGAGAGACATGTTGGATTTGAAGTCCCACTTTCACCATGCAGATCTACAAAGTACGAGAATAGCTAAGGATGAAGCAGATGTGAAGTCACTGCTGGAAATGTTGGAGAGTAATCGGATCGACCCATTTTGCAGTGAACAAAACCTTGTCTGTCTCTCCACAGGGAAGGTAGCTCCATCTGACGTTGAGGCAGATTTGCTTCATGCCAGAAATACCGGAGAACAAGCCTACAGAGAATTTAGCGACCAGAGACTTGAAAGCTGTCCACCCGAACATAACTTCCACGATAAGATGACAAAACAGAAGTTAAAAACGTTCAGCTAGTGAGCTTGACAAGAAGATGAAAGTTCGCAAAGAAAGTGGTAAAGACATAATCTTGAAAGCAGATCGCATCTTATTTGGGCAAATGATCGTGATAGCTGAAATAAGAAGCCTTAAGATGAGGGATGTTTTAGCCCATCCTCTTGGACCACTGCCATGGTCACTGGCAACGTCAGACGGTTCGTTAAGAAAACCTAACAAGGCTGCACTCGCTAAAGAACTCCAGAATAATGTTTCTCCAGCTGAAAGAATCCCTGGACCATCTGCATGCATCATCGATGGTATGAGTGTTGTTAAAAGACTCAAGGGTGATCATAAGACATTTTCAGAAGTTGCAGCCGATGATGTTCTCTGCATGGTCCTTCATGAATGTCCCGACAGTGAGCGGGTTGATGTCGTCTTTGATGTTTACAGGCTGTATTCTATAAAGAACACAGAAATGCAAAACAGAACGACTGTTTCTGGGACGCAATTCAGAAATATTACTTCTGGACCCAAAGTACAGCAGTAGAGAAAGTTCATAGCCGACCCAAGCAACAAGACTGCTTTGATATCATTTCTGTTTACAGAGTGGAAGCAAGACAAATACAGAGCAAAGCTACAAGGCAAAGTCTTGTTTGTCACACGTGAGGAAGACAAGGTAGAGAAAGCAGACGACCTGAAGTCGACACAGGAGGAAGCATACACACGTCTTCTATTCCATGCAGATCACACTGCTAGAGCAGGTTACAAGTCAATCGTCATTGCATCAGAGGATACAGATGTCTTTGTACTTTGCCTTGCCTTCAACAGCACTATCCCTTGTTCTATGTATCAGAAATGCGGTACACAAACACGAACAAGGTACGTCGACATCGGAAAGGTTACACAGGCACTTGGGGAGTCAAATTGCAAATCTCTCCCAGGTTTGCATGCTTTCACTGGTTGTGATACCGTTAGCGCTTTTGCCGGACGTGGTAAAGTTGGTGCAATTAAGAATCTCGAGCGCAACCAGTCATCACAAGAAATAATGCAGCAGCTAGGAGTGCAATCGGAACTCTCTGAGGAGCTTTTCTGTCATTTACAGAAATTTACCTGTCTGATGTACAGTTCCAACCCTGGCACTGAGGATGTCAACGAGCTGAGGTACAAGCTGTTTTGTGCCAGGAAAGGTGACCTTGACTCGAATCAACTTCCTCCTTGTGCTGACTGTCTGCGTAAGTACTGTCAACGCGCCAACTACCAGGCAAGAATATGGCGACAAAGTCTTGTCGGATGCCCTGATGTTCCATCACCGGTTGGATCAGGCTGGTGTCTGGATGGCGCTGGTGATGGACAAAGTCTTGCACTAGACTGGATGGATGGTGACCCAGCTCCAAAAGCTGTATTGCAGCTATTGCCCTGCAGATGTGTGCGCTTATGCAAGCAGCCTGGTTGTTCGTGCCTAATGAATGGCTTGAAGTGCACATACATGTGCAAACTTAAGGATTCTCAGAACCGCTCAAACGAGGACAGTGATAATCTGGAAGTCATAGATGACGATTATGAGGATGAAGAGTGATTTCACGATATAATGTTAAATATGATAATTGATATACATGTATTTCCCAGTAGGTTTCTAGCTACTCTTGTATGAGGTCTAGTGTTACCTACTGTCCATAGCCAGAGAGCAGTTATAATAATGCAAACCTTCGGTATAGCATCGATGATTACCGGTATCAGCACATATGTCAGGAGGGTCCATCACAACAGTGAAGTTTCATCACCCAAAAGAAAGAAATTGACTCCTGACTTAACTTAATGTATAATTCTTAAACAAATACAACGACTGCCATAGCATGGACACTGTTGTGGCAGGTCTTACATTGAAGTAATTTGCTTGGAAAGATGAAAAACTCTGAAATAGCCATATTTTCTGATTTACCACAGGGTACCCAAAACTACCTCCGGTTTACATAAATATCGTAAAATTCGTGATAATATAACAAATTCAAAGAAAAAACAGGTCAAGTTTAGTTATAAGACTTAGTTTAATGTAGCTTTACTGTTTATAATTGGAAATTTGTATTTATTGGTTAATTATAATATTTTGTTTCTGCTTTATCTTAAATTTTCAGCTTTTTGAAAATGACATCATTGTCACGTGACCCCAATGAGGAATATTAATAAAATTTTGTGCATGCCATAAAGCCTATTGAGAAACCAACTGTTTGCAACTATAACAACATCATTACATTAAAAGTCAAAAGAGATATGAATAAATAAAGAGTGCATGGTGTATATCAGCTCATTATGCATAATTTTGACTTTTTAAAAGGTCACGTGACACCCTTAAGCTACAAATACGACAGGGCTATCATATATTTTCTTGATCTTCAGATCAATAGCTTTCAGAAAATGTATGATAGCATTTGCCCCCTCAAGTGGTACTAATTTGCCATTTTTGGGCACTCAGCTCATGGACTAGAGGGGAGGTCTTAAATTTTCAACAGATTTGACCGAGATTGTAGCTCCATCACAGGATGGACAGGATACAACTTATAATATGGTACAAATATAAACATACATTTGAGACAATCGGAACCTGCAGTATAACAGAACAGAAGACTAATGTGTGTTACTTGAATAAGTAGTGTTTAAATTGAAATGTCAACTTCTTTAATTTACATACGAGAAAAACAAAAATATTAAATTACATATATACTTGGGGAGCAGAGAATGAAAGTCGCCGCGCTACCAGCCACTCCTAAAGACTTCTAAATTCAGCTAATAATTCTTCCCTTTGGTTATTACTAAGAGGATTTCAAATGAAAGTGTATTTCATCTTCAATCTCATGTGGCCCGAGTGGAAGCCCAGATGGGCTCTTGTTTAATCTTAAAAATCAAAAACATAACCAAGAATGCCACATAGAAAGCATGGAATTCCATGACTACTTTAAGAAATCTAAACGACAAAACTGTCGCTGACAATGTGGGTCGCAGACGCTGTGATCGAGCGATAAAGCAGGAGGCATGCGCACTAAATTTATAGATTTCTTTTACACTGTTTACATCACATAATATCATTACCGTATAATTACCACTGTGAGAATGTCAAATGAGCAACACGTGAGACTTCGAGGCGCTACAGCTCTTTTTAACTACTTTTTAATCTTCTGATTCTTGTAAAGGAACTGTTATAGACCAGAGTTAGTCTAACTCTGTATAGACCCAAAAATACACGAACAACGTAATACATTCGATCTGCGCTGTCTGGACAGATCCAATGCAAATTTAAAAACGTAAGCGAAATACAATATCCAAACACGTTTGGATATAAACGGGTATCGAATTATAATCAAAGGTTAGATTTCGTTTACCCTGGTTGCCAGGGGTTCGAGTTCGAGGAGTGGAGCGAAGCGAAGCGACGAGAACTTGAAGAGCGAAGCGACGAACCCCTGGGCTCGCGAGCTGCTAATCTCACTTTCATGTTGAGTATGCTAATGAGGGATTAAAATACCTCATCAAACCGGTTACCTTGTTTCACGTGAAGCACTGAAGCGAGAAGGTGAAATGTCAAAACAGATGGATCCCAGAGAAAATATGTTAAATGCTCTAACTCCGGTGAAAAGGATAACTTGTTCTCCCAACGTTTCGTTAAAAAACATTTGTCAAACCTGCTCAATCAACATTCCAATTTCGGGTAGGGGAAGACACAACATGTGCAAAATTCAAGGTGTTCAACTTCTACCACATTCAACAAATTTCGTTCAAGCTCAAGTATTATTTCCACTCAGATTTAGCAACACTGTTTTCAAGGTCAAGGATATCACAGCATCACATTCAACATCCAAAACTCATTCAAGGTCAAGCTAGTATGTTCGGCTCACATTCAATAAATTATTTTCACGCTCACAGAAAAATACGTTCAAGGTCAAACAAAAAAAATGTCTCACATGCATGATGTTCTAGGCAGGAAAACACGATCAACAAACTCAAAAATACTGTCAACAAACCGCGAGACGTTGTCAACAAAAACACGCTCGTTCCCAGGCTTTCTCATCGTTGCCTCAATCTGGTGTGCACCGAAATCAATATGGCGCCTGAATCGAACCATGGTGGTGATTCACAACAAACTTTTGGAGGATCTGGATGGGAGAACGTTTTTGAGTCAATCATTGAAGTATTAAACGATTATGAAAGGTATTTTCATACATCTGATCTATCTGCTCGAGAGAATGTTGTTATCAGACTGGAATCTGTTGTTGCTCTCCTTCAGCAAGTCTTATCCTCTGCAAGAAATCTCCAATGCTCTGAATTTTTAGAATAACTGTTACGAAATATCCGACTATTGCTCTTGGACTGGAAGCGGACTACGCAGTCCTCTTCTCAGTGTACACAAGTGGATATTTATTCCTATAGATCTCCTTGTGTTTTTAACTGCTACATCTGGCAGGCCGAAGTTTGACATTAGTGAAGACACCTTAGTGCAGTTGAGGTCATTTGGATTCACGTGGACCCATATTTCCGAGATGCTATTAGTTTCAAGGTGGACAATTAGATGAAACAAAATTAGTTTCTCTGATAAGAGCGAACTTCTTTTGGGAAACTGTTTTCAACTCTGATCTTATGGCCGATTCATCACGCGCCATTCATTTTCCAAATCGAATTCTCCCTTTAGTAGAACCATGTCATATTTGAGTACATATTCGTGATCCTCGCTGATTTCTTCATCCTCAAGGAAGTTATCTAAGTCTTTGGAATGATCTGCTTGCTGGTTTTCACAGATTTCTTGGGCAAGGGGACTTTTCTTTTTCCAGTGCGCAAAGTATTTTCACCCAATATGTTACACTGGTATCTGAAATACATACTTACAATACCAGGTATGCAAAAAATAAAAATCTGTATCGACCCAATATAAGAACTAACTATGGCTTATCTATACATTTAAATTTTCTTTATCTAAAATTTGGCAAACTATCCCTACTGAACTCAAAACTGAGTTTAAATCTCTTTCAGTGCAAAACAAAATTCAAACTGTACCTTATCCAGACCCAACTATAATGTCGTATTCTAATAATTTATTACAGTAATTGTTAGAACATGTTGCATATTTTACATTATATACTACATATAATTCTGACCTATATAGTCTTAGGACTATATTACATGTAAACCCGACCTAATCTTAGCCTTATATTTATTTTCCTTGTGGCAGTGGTTAACTCGAAAGCTTAAGCTCCTTTAACCACTGCACACCTTCATCTACATTATTATGTTTAAAATAACTAGTTATTCCATTATTTTATGATACCTGCACGAATCGACTGTAATATAATTAAATGAATAGTGTAAAATAAAGAAAACTGAAACTGATGCGATGGATGGCGAGGCAGAGCTAGAGCTGGTTGAAGAAGACTTGATGGGTTTGGCACTGACTAAATAAGTAAATTCCTGGAGTTGTCGCGATGCAAACGAAGCCAACGAACGGATTAAATCTCTTGTTCGGCCAACCAATGCCTGTGAAGAGTTTCGAGCAGCTCCAGAGTTCAACTCTTCGCGGATGCATCTTCGAATTCTGTCATCCGGCTAAAGAAGCTTCATTGATGGCACTCTATCCACCTTCGGCCTCCATTTTGACAAAACCGCGTGCTCAACACCAGATCGAGGCAAAGAGGAGAGCCTGGGAACGAGCGTGTTTTTGTTGACAACGTCAATCTCGCGGTTTGTTGACAGTATTTTTGAGTTTGTTGATCGTGTTTTCCTGCCTAGAACATGTGCGACGTTTTTTTTTGTTTGACCTTGAACGTATTTTTCTGTGAGCGTGAAAATAATTTATTGAATGTTAGCCGAACATACTAGCTTGACCTTGAATGAGTTTTGGATGTTGAATGTGATGCTGTGATATCCTTGACCTTGAAAACTGTTGCTAAATCTGAGTGGAAATAATACTTGAGCTTGAACGAAATTTGTTGAATGTGGTAGAAGTTGAACACCTTGCATTTTGCACCAAATGGCTTTCCATAGTGAACCCCATTCAGACCCTCCTACATGCAGCTTTGATAGGAATTCGCAGCAATTGTATGTGAGTATTTTAATAATTTTTTGTATGTGAGGTTTTTTTCATGGCTCGCATGTTTTTTTATTTGCATGGCTCGCATGGCTCGCATCGTTGGCTCGCATGGCTCGCTGGCTCACATGTTGTCCACACTCCTTCATTTTCCCGCCTCCTACACCCGTGTTCGTGTATTAAATAAGATCGACAGTTTCACACGGTCGCGATAGATAGATTTTTAATACAACGGTTTGAACGTTTGAGCAATTCGATGGTTTTGTTTATTTGACGTGCCAGTATTTTAAGCGTAAACTAAAATGGAAGAAAATATCTAAGATCTAAGAGCCTCCTTTGTATGTGATTAAATAATTATAAATTTCTGGGAAACCTGTCTCGAAATCCACCACAGTTAAGTTTACTACGGTAAACCGGCCGGCAGGTCACACGGCAACTATAGTAAACTTCGTGCAGTGATTAAATTTATCATGTTGTCATTCCACCGTTCCGTCAAAGCCGTCGAGCCGCCAAGCTAGGCCTGGATACAAATATCACGTAAAATCGCCTAAATATCATTCCGGAATATCACGTAAAAAGTTCTAAATATCAGGCAAAATTTTCTAAATATCAGGCAAAATTTTCTAAATTTCCCACTAACAAAGATAATGTTAATACAGTTTTAATAAATATTATAATATAACAACCTTTTTTATTATCGTACTCGCATTTTTCACAAAATAAGCTTACAACCATTGGTGGATCCGCCATTTTGCTCTGAGTCTGACCTCTGTACTGACTGCACTAAGCATCATGGGATACATTATTAAGTGGGAAACCGCTGATCCAGATTACTGTTGCCACTGAATTGAGCTAACCAGTTTCAATCACCAAAAACTACGCTGAAAATGCCTAGACCCTCAACAAAATTCCTAAATATCCCAACAATATCCCTTTTTTTTTCTAAATATCACATTGTTTTCTAAATATCATGGAAGGTTCTAAATATCTAAAAAAAAATCATGATATTTGTATCTAGGCCTACGCCAAGTCGTCGAGCCGTCAAGCCGCAAATTACACCATCCGGGATTTTCCCACGGTTTGTTTTTGTTTATCTTTTGGCGGCTTTTCTTGTATTTTGACAGGTGGGCGGAGTTTTAATCTCATTTTAATTAGTGGGCGGTATGCATAGACATAATTCCCAGAACCCTGCTAGCAGAGGTTTTTTTTCTCTTACCTTATTATCACTTATTTTCGCGCGACTTTAATTTCGCGAATTTGGAATAGAAATATTTCGCGAGACTTAAATTTCGCGATTTTGACGAATCCCCGTTTTTCAAGGTAATTAATTTTCGCGAATCAAGTACACTGGTGCTCGTTTTTTCTAAGGAAAAAAATACGTTTTACAACTAAAAGTTCGCAGACGTGCTGCTCACTAGTTTAAAAATTAGTCTAAAGCAGCTGATCACAGAGAACTATAGGGAGCCAAATGCCGATGGCAAATTTGAAGACTGTACTGAGGAAGTGTTACAGGAACTAATTCAGCAAGATGAGTCAGACGATGAGGAATAAGGACATGCGTTGAACTGAAATTTGAGCCCTCCTACTCGTATGTAAACTCCTAGCAGACGGAAAACTTAAATAAAGGATTTTATAAAGGTCACTAAATTTCGCGTCTTTAATTTTCGCGGCACCTTTTTTTCGCGGGACTTTAATTTCGCGAAATTTTTTAAATCGCGAAAATCGCGAAAATTAAGTCTCGCGAAAATAAGTGATAATAAGGTACCTCTCTCCAGCTCCACTAGGCTGTTCACAGGCTCTAGATACTGGGGAAAATGATGAAAATAAAACGTGGCGAAAACAAAATGGCGGGTCTACCCCAGTTCTCGTCTTCTCTTTTGTTTTGTCAGATTTTTTAGTTTTTTTTTAGTATCCAGGGCCTGTGAAAGGCTACAACTCCACTAGCCTGCGTGCAGACTTTCTCTCTCCCTGCTCTCTCCCTGTAAAAATGCAGGGAGAGAGAACGTCTGCACGCAGGCTACAGCTCCACAAGAACCTCTGCCACGATCCGAACGGCTTTCTGTTGAGCATGCGCCACGGTATCTGGATTTCCATTGGCCGAGAAAAACGAGACGGTAAACATTGTAGATTTGCTGTTGTTAACGGCAAGCAAAGGCGTGGGAAAAAATAGAGTGATGTTGCTTTCCTTGAGGTTTGACACAGATGCTTTTAACGCTACTTCGAACTCGCTCACGCTCATGTTCACTCCGAAAACAGATGCCATCCTGAAGGCCGGGCAGTTTAAAACAAGTCATGTGCGTGTGACGTCGCCCTCGAGAAACCGGTTTTTAAACTGGTTTTTAAACCGGTTAGTCATGTGACTTACCCCAAAAACTTGGAGCCGGCGAGATCTAAAGAACCGTTCGGATCGTGGCAGAGGTTCTTTTCTGCCTCGTGAGAGGTTTTTTAATTCCCAGCTGCTTTGTTGTGCTATTTATACTGCACTTGTATTGGGTAAGACCGCTGTATTTTTAATAGCACTGAATCCATTGTTTTCTATTGTTCAATTAGTGCTAAATGGTAAAGGATGGTTCACAGATATAATTAATGACTGCGCTCTATCGTATGACAGTTGACACTTTGAATCAAACTAACATGAAAATTGTTCTGTATTTTAGATGGGAGAAATCAATGTCCCAGGACTCGTAGCTATCGTGTTGTTCTACCTTCTCATTCTCGGTATCGGGTTATGGGCGGCGAGGAAGAAAAGGGATACTGAGGAGGAGACGCTGTTGGCGGGAAGAAGCCTCGGCATTTATATCGGATCTTTCACTATGACGGGTGAGTTTATATTAGAGAATTAATAAACCCATTCCACTGTGCTTTTAATGCACTTATCAATTGAACCCACCCTTCCTGGGACAAGGTGGGAATTAGATTTGAAAATTCCCCAATGCAAGAAAACCCCCACCCCCTTGAGCACTTTATGCAGTCAAATGAGACGAAATCCCCACTTTTAGTTTTATAACAATTTTCTTTCTTGCCTGATGAGTGATGTATTTTCATAGCACTAAATCTAAAGGAAATGTGCTCATGTTTCTAAATGCACAACACAAAATACTGGTGTGGATGTACCCGTAGCCTCACGAACAGGCCTGTTTTCAGAATTCAGGCCAGTGTGGATGGCTATTTGAAAGACTGTTCAACTAGTAACTTGCTTGCAGGTGAGGCAGAACTCACTTCCCCTCAGACCCTCCTGTAGTCTAACGTGCTGAAAGTGTCCGGAACCTACCTGACGATATCCACAACAGATGAACTGGGCTCCAGATCACTGGGCTCCAGTCAAATCCCTACCACTCCCACGAATGTACTTGAAGGAAATCAAGTAAAATCCCCGACGCCCTGGTGCCACAAAAACATACATTACCATCAAACCCCCCACATATCCGCACCTAGTCCCGGGGATTTCAATTGATAAGTGCATAAAAAAGGGAATTGCATCCTTTTTCTCCAGTGTGCATGATCACCATTTTTTATTTGAACAATATTCTGTCTTTACATACGTGTACGCCACGTCAGGAGCTGGGGAACACACTTAATGGACTGACGTAATGATCAATTTACAATTTAAATTTATACAGTCACCTTGATTTAACCTTTCTTTCAACCATTTTTGAGCTCTTATATATTAGATCAGTGGCAACGTCCATTTGACCAACATATCAATGAGATCATGTTGATATGCTTCAGTATTCCATTGTAGTGAAAACAAAACCCTGTTTGTCCTCGACAGGTGTGCGCATTTACATTCATCTTTAAAGGGAACCTCAAAGTGCTGAAAAAACAGTGTTTGCTTTCAAAATAATGTTTGTCATGGATGCTGTGTTTGTCACCTGTAAATTGTACACTAAATTTCAGTTATGGACTGATTTTCTTGTCCATAAAACTCCGTTGAATTTCCCATGCGCCGCTATCCTGGATGACTTATGATGTCACACGGTTGCCCCTATTGTCAGAAAGCAATAGCTTTTTATGTTGTGTAACAATGGGAGCAACCGAGCGACGTCATAAGATCCTGAAGATGGCAGCACCTGGGAAATTCAACAGAGTTTTATTGACAAGAAAATCAATCCATGACTTGATCCTTATATCTAGTCAGGGCTTTCTAAAACCTTTTTGAGTCGGCGGCCATGAAAGAAAAGTACTTGTCTGTATTTGCTTTATTTCAATAGCTTTATCAGCAGTGACAGACAGAGTAGGTGGCTGTATGAGGATCAGTAGACACCAGAGCTGGGTTCTATTGAAAGCCATGCTAGTGTACAATTTACAAAAAACAAACACGTACATCATTAACTAGATTTAGGTGTCCATAACAAACATCTCAGAGCAAACTTTGTTTTTCAGCTGAGGTTCCCTTAAAGTGTCTATGAATCCAAAATTAATTTGATCTCATTTGAAAATCCTTTGTGAAGTGATCGAGGAAGGGTGGTGTTTTCCATTTCTCAATATCTCATCTCGTTCCAGAGATATTCAGGTTTTACAAATACCCTGGTGAAAATGAATTTTGAACTTTTGAATCGGACTCTAGATTCTTAAAACATGCTCAAATTGCTGTCAAAAATAAATTTTAACTGATCGATTTATAATACCTGCATAAGTACAGACTTCTAACGGTTTTATGTGAAAAATAATATGTATACTAAAGGTTAGAGTTTAAAGGGGTTGTGTCATGGTGGTCATGAGAGGCATTTGTAATGATCTCCGTTTTTTGTGAAAAATATTAGATTTTGGAGAAAATCTAAAAACCACTGAATGTACAGTTATTTTCAGCGATTTTGAAATGAACTGAGGAAACTTGCACAGGGCTTCTGACAGGTTGCACGGTTGCGGATCCGCACAATTTGGTCAAACCCGCACAATCCTGCACAAATCCTAAAAATCTGCAAAATCCTGCACAATTTGTTGAACATTTTAATTAAAACAGGCATTCCTCTTGTTTACTGTGATTTTTGGAAACATTTAAGGCCATTTTCACCCCATTTACCTGTTCCAAAACACGTCGAGAAATCCCTTGTTTTGTTCGAACGGCTCGAGCAGATGAAAAAAACAACAAGGCGTTCCATTCATGGCTTGTGCCGGCCTGGGCTCTAGTTTGTAAAAAAAAACAGCAAGGCGTTCAATCCATGGCTGTGCGCCAGCCTGGGCTCTAGTTTCTATATATTGTTTTTCATTGGTGGATTGTGGTAATTGTTTTGCAAATACCGAATCAGAGTCGTCGTTAAATAGCGCCTAGTGGCTCAAGATTTCACAATCAAAACCAAATTATTCCTTTTCTATCGATCTCGATGTGCGACATGGAAAAAATGTTAACAACAAAAGAAAAAAAAGATAATCATACGTCTGTCAAAATCAGTTCAAACTAGCTAGAGCTCATTGGCGACAACAAAACTTTATCCTGAAAAAGAAAAGCGTGAAAAATCGCAAGATGACTGCATGTGGGTATGTAACGCTTGAATGATCACAACGGCGATTACCATACTGATGTCTTGATATGATCGTACATCTTTTTTATGAATTGCCATCTGAAAAGAACGTTCATTGTTTTCTTAAAATAAGACTGGTTTACTTAATATTAGTTAATTTTTGTATACTATGCATGTGTATGTAAATCATTTGTCTGAACAAGGAGGTGGGAGGGATGGAGACGCAACTGCATAAATAACAATACTATTTAAGTGATTTTCGCGCTTCTATGATCGTTTCGCTCTTGAGCGGAGTGTAAACAAAACTATCACATTTGAGGTCTGTTTTTGGGTCGATTTTGCAAGTTTCAAAGAAATCAATCAAAGGAATACCTTCTCTGATATCTTTCCTTCAAATTAAAGCAATCTGGGCATTTTGGGGTCAATTTTCTGTGAGAAATGTGTACCGAAACGATAAGCATGAAAGTATTCATAGACTCGAGAGCTTTTCTTTACCCTCTGCTCGAACATGAGAACGAGCTAGCTTTTAAATTAGCGAGATTTTTTTTTAGCCTGTTGAAATTTCTTAAAATATTGCGCAATCCTGCACAATTTCCAGCACAATCGACGTTTCTTCCCGCACAATGTACGTCCAAAATCCCGCACAATTTTGATAATTTTTTTGGCAACCTGTCAGAAGCCCAGCTTGCACATAGATGTATGTGGAGTGGTTAAAATGAAAGCAAAAATGACAAACAAATTGTATGTAAAGAGAATGACTAAATACAGGTGTATCACCTTAACATAGCCCCTTTAAAACCTAGCTTACATGTAGGTTTAGGCAAAAAGTAACAGAGTTAATAATGAATGTTCCATGCCATTCTAACTTTTAGTTTATTACGTCATATAGCTATAGGTTTTACAATTAACTACATGTATACAGTTTTAATAACAAATGATTCTGATCTTCACTCACTACTTGGCAGTCAACTTTTGCCTGATTAGCATTCATTGTTGGTGATGATTTCAAGAATTAACCCTTTAGCCCCAAGGGTGATCAAAGGGAAGCAGGCAGATCATGAGTATTTTGAGTTGATCAAAATGTATCCAAATGTATAGAGAAAATAATTTGGATGTCACTTTTGGGGCTGAAAGGGTTAAAAACTTTGATCCTTCATCTTTAATCTAAAGCCTGTAAAAACAATTAACTACAATAAGAATTACAATTTGAGATGAGTACTGTGCATGGTGTATAAAGTCCCGTGCGGTTTCCCAACCGGAAACTGACAAATATTTTTCTACATCCCACTTCTGTTTCTACCAAAGTGATTGTGTTGAATAGGGTATTGAGAAGCACTCCAACATCAAACATTTTAGAATGATAAAATTCGAAAAGGGATTAACAAGACCCGGGACATGATCATGTGAGTTTTGCATGTTGTTCCAAAAAGGTAAAATGTTTTAATTAATTATTACTAGTACAGTGAATCTCAATGAAGTCCATCTCAACTCTTGAAGAAATTTCAATTGCAATCATAAACTACTCTTGACCTCTTGGAAGCTTTCATAAATAGTTTCTTAAAATATATCTTGGAATATATTCAAGTACACTATAACTACAGGGCTCCAACTATTATAGGCTATAGATAGCAACTTTCAGTGTGTTCGGTTTGTTAATTTGTTCATGTTGCTCATAAACTTCCGCTCACCTAGTACTGCACAGATTTCTTCAGGAATTCATCTCTTTCCAGAACTGAAACTGCCTCTCACTTGGAGCAGTTATTATTATCTTTCATCTGGTGAATATTGGCATTGAAATGCTGTTGAAATGACCTTCTATTAAAGCGAGTTTAAAACTCCAGCAACAAAATGGCCTCTTGCTATTTGAAATGTGCAACTGTTACCAAATATGGGTATAGACTTGGTTCTAGGCTACTCGGTTGAAGCACAGGCAGCCCAAGCCAAAACGTTTATAGAATTGCCTCAAACCAAAATTAAACACAACAGTGATGAACAGGAACGACTTCTTAACACACAGGTAATATTTCATGACTTTATTTCTTGTTTTACTACAGTTTAAGATTTTTTTCTAAAAAATCCCATACATTCCTAAATCAATTGCTTGGACTGCCTGTGGTTAAAATGGAACTTTGTGTCTTCCATGTTTATATTTGAATTTCTCAATGAAAGCACACTTTTAAGGGGCTGGATAAAAATATTTTGCTTAATTAAACAATGGGAATTTTCTTTTTGGACAAGCCAGCCAAATTGGTGAGTAATATCATAATCTTTAGTCTAAAACAACCAGGAGAAGATTGTTAATGTTAGAGTTTTTTTATTCTCTCAACAACAATTAACATCAGGAACTGGTAATTAATTACAGGGGGAGGGGGGCTGGATGGTGGAAAAAGGAGGTGGGTCCCCAATTTTCATGCAGAATATTAGGGGGGGGGGGGGGGGGGGGGGGGGCATAGTAAGCTAGAGGGAAAATTATTGGAGGGGTGGGGTCATCAAAAATTGAGCATGACATTTTTCAGTTAATTCCTATAACGATTCTGTTCAGGCTAGTATGTCATAGGATTCAATTCCTATAAGATGCTACTTGGATTATTATTCATATTTATATGTAGGATCCTATTCAATTAAGAGCTGCATTTTCCTACATGTATATGTAGGATCCTGATATAGGATCCTATCCAAGATGCTGTTCCTATGTAGGATCCTATATAGGATCCTGTATAGGATCCTATGTAGGATCTTTTTCAAGATCATATTCAAGATGCTGTTCCTATGTAGGATCCTACTCAGGATCCTGTATAGGATCCTATGTACAGTAGGATCCTTTTTAGGATCCTATTCAAAAAACCTTTCCTACATTGTATGTAGGATCCTATTCAGGTTCCTGTATATGATCCTATGTAGGATCCTTTTCAGGATCCTATTCAAGATGAGGTTCCTATCTAGGATCCTACTCAGGATCCTGTATAGGATCCTACATAGGATCCTTTTCAGGATCATATTTATTCAAGATCCTGTTCCTACATAAGATCCTATTCAGGATTCTGTTCCTACATAGGATCCTATTGAGGATTATGTTCCTATGTAGAATCCTATTCAGGATCCTATTCCTACATAGGATCCTATTCAGGATCCTATTCCTGTTCAGGATCCTGCTCAGGATCCTGTCCCTGTGTAGGATCCTACAGGATCCTGTCCAGGATTTGCACCAGGGTATACAAATGAGATGACCTATGACGTCATTACCTTGACACAGCCTGCAGACAAATCAGAAAATGAAGAATATCTCTGCAATTAGTGGGTATAAAAAACAATTGAAACTTTTGACATGTATAGTACTTAAGAAAATACATATCACTGTGGAAATCAGAATGTTGCCATGGAAACAGTCTTGGTCCCAGGCCCCTTTTCACCTTGAAGATAAAATTACAATTTTTGTTTCTGTTATAGAAAATAATTTGCTCTAATTAAACCACTCGCATTCAATACATATGTTGTTCCAAATCATATAATGCATCCACAGCAATAAATTGTGTTTAACAAAGGAGAAATTAGGGAACTTTTTCCTCATGGAAGAAGCCTGGGGCCAAGAGTGTTTCCATGGCAATGCCATAATTTCCACAGCGATGTGTACTTTCCTTAGTACTATACGTGTGCAAAGTTTCGGTTGTTTTAACATACTATTTACAGAGCTATTCTTCATTTTGTCTCCAGGCTCTGTCAAGGTAATGATGTCATAGGTCATCTCATTTGCATATTTCTAAAACCTGAATATCTCTGGAAGGAGATGAGATATTGAGAAACAGAAAATGCCACTCTTACTAATTTTGAAAGGATTTTCAAATGAGATCAACTTAATTTTGGATTCATAGACACTTTAAGCTTTACTTTTATTTACTGCATTTTGCAGTTGAAAACCAATGTTGAAATAATAATATTATGGGATGCCCAGAGGGCAAGAAAAATGTAAGCCGAGTAACCAATCTCGTTCCCAGGAGTCTTTACACGCCTAATCAAAGATGGCGTTGAAAGTACCCCTGGTACAGGATGGTGGGATTCGGCCACTGATTGGCTAGATGTTTCGTGTACCAGGGGTACTTTCGACGCCATCTTGGATTAGGCGTGTAAAGACCCCTGGGAACGAGGTTCCCGAGTAACCATTGCATCCCATAAATTTGTTATTTCAACATGGCAGTATTATTGTGAGAAAGGTCCATTACAAGAAAAAGATAAGAGTCAGTGTTTGATTAATCCCTAATTTCAACTTGAAATTTCACACGTAATTTGTAATTTTACATGTGAAATTTCAAACGCCGCCTACGTGCACTTAAAATGATTGTAATTTGCCCTCCATAATATTAATGGGTAATCAAATAGTGACTCGTGAAATTAGGGATGAATTTCACTTGTGTTTCTCAAAATCTACGTAATTTCCCTCGCCGAAGTGGCTTGGGAAATTACGTAGATTTTGACAAACACACATGAAATTTATCCCTAATTTCACTCGTCCCCATTTGATTATCTATACTAATTAAGCGATTTATAACAGAGACATTTAAGAGTTTCAGTTGCTGAAAATTTTATCCTAAAGTTTCCCCTAAAAGAGAAAATAAATACAGCAAAAGAAAAGCAAGCATTTAGGTAAAGCAAACTAATTATAAATAAAAGCGGGGAAAAAAAGAAGGATAACTAACCCTTCTAAGGTGCATGCGTCCAAGTAGACCAATCAGATCGAGGATGTATCTAAGGATTTTAATCACAGTTTCTGGGAAACACCCCCCCCCCCCCCTGTTTCACTCTAAATTTAATGGTTAATTACAAATGTATACCCAAGGGAGGGGTGGGTGGGTAGTTTCCCAGAAACCGGGATTGAGATTTTATTGGGATGTAAGACATTGGAATAGTCCAGTTTCGTGTTCAAATCTTACCATTGAATGCGATGACTATAGACACATTTTATCAGTGTTGATCTCATTCTGAAGTTAAATAATTACTGGTTATTTCATGGTTTTCTATGGAATACCAGTGAATATTTTACGAGAAATTTGTATTATTTGTATACCAAAATAATATGAATTTCGAGTGACATTTTCGCCAGTATTCCATAGAAAACCATGAAATAGGCATATTATCCTATACATAACAATATTTTTTTATGGGAAGATTTATCACAAAAACAAAGTAATTTACCAGACGATAGACTGCGAATTTTCTCACCAGAAAACATAAGTTTGTCTGCAGACTAATTATATATTCAAAATCTTGAATTCTTATTGGCTGATAAAGAAAGGGTGTGAAATTTCCTGCATTTTGATTGGCCTGATCTAGCCATGAAATACCACTCTGTATTTCATAGAAAAACCATGAAACACCGCCCTGTATTGCATAGTAAAGCTGAGCTCTGATTGGCTGAAATATAATATTTATAGGATAGTCATAAATACCAGCTAGCGAGAAGGACGAGGCTAATTAACAGTAACACTGTGCAAATGCACCTGTCTAGTCATCGCGTACAGTGGCTATATTGCAATTCGAAACTGGACTATCAGAATTGAACGATTACTACCGTACAAAATTGAGAACGTTCCTTTAGGCTGCATTCTTTTAAAACTGAAACGTAAAGTTAAATAATAAACCGGAGAGTGTATTGAAATATAAAGGAATAGAAATTGATGTCAATTTTAAAAAAAATACAATATTGGGGATTCTAAACACTTGAAAGAATAAAAGCCTGCTAAAGAGAAATTATGTTAATCGCTCAACCAGCTGAACAGATATTTTTTTATTTGATCAGTCAGAGCACATACAGCTTTTGAACGGCTGCCGGCCCTTGCTGTGTGCTTTATTCTTCATAACCTCACGATCATTTCGTTGTCATTATTTAATGCCGGATATTGTGTTAGTTAAACCACTAGTTTGCCATGGGCCGGTTATGTTGTCCAGTCATGCTTTGCGAACCCGGATCAAAGTTCAGCTGGTGGATGAAACGCTTAAGTTTGATTTGAAAAAGATCAGATTACAGATCATATTAGATGATAAGATTTCCTGGATGGGTGGGGCATACTGAAATCCTTGGACTTCATGAAATGAAATGAAACAATGCCACACTTCAATTTAAGAGGAGATATTTTACAAAATCGAGTATTGGGCGCCAAAAACTAACGGGCTAAAGAATGAGTTTTGTATCTTTCTAAAATGCATTTAGCAAAGATTTCACGATATGTGTGTCGCTTTTTGAATAGTGATTTCAAAGTTAAATTGGAGTGTTAATCCAAAGAAAAAAAATAAACAAAGACGTCTCTCGTCAGGGCTTAGACCTGCATATGTAACACCAAACCTACGGCGGTTTAATGGCCTACTAAATTTACAAAGAAAAGCAAGAAACTAACTTTGTGCCACGCTAAAACAGTTCTTAGTCAAGAGTTCGTATTATTTGTGTTTTGTGACTAATAAAATAGTAATTAGAGTGTTAATCCAAAGCGAAAATTGGCATTCAAATTAGTCTGCAGAGCTAGTTTTTGGCGCTTTTTTCAAATATTACGTGACAATTAGAAAAATCCCCTCTTAATTTGAAAAAGATCAGATCACAGATCGATATTAGATGATAAGCCTTTCTGGATGGGTAGAACATTCTCCTTGGTCCCAAGATGGGACATTGACCGTTTTCCTGCGTGAAATGAAACACCTAGCTGTGTTTTTGAAATATTACATCACGAGATGGGTGGGGCATGCTGAGGTCCTTGGCCCTAAGATGGGTACAAGTGATCACATGATGCATTTACCTTTTTCCTGCATTCATACCTTCCCTCTTCCAACAGTGCGGAGAGCCGGGTTGGCGCAAGTGGAAAACACTTCGCCTCTCACTGCTGTGGCCAGGGTATGATTCCCGAACGTGGTACAAGATGTGAGTTGTGTTTTCTGGTATCTCCCCCTCATTCCGAGGGTTTTCCTCCGGCATTCCTCCCGCCTCAAGAAAACAATAATCTAAATTCCAATCTCACCCAGGAATTCGTGAATGTTTTTATAAATTAAAAGAACCGGTGGCTACTCCCTTTATTATGAAATAAAACAAGTATGGATATTTTGGATTTTCATGCGCGAAACCAAGTCTTTTCTGTCGTCATTCACTTATTCATGGAGTTCTGAACGTACATTTATACCCGTTTCAGACGTCACTCAACTCATGTGCCGAAATAAATAGATTAATTACGTACTGAAACAGAGCAACGTGTCAATCAATTAGGTTCGACATGCTTGCATTTGGAGCGGGAGATGAATTAGGTTCGACATGCTTGCATTTGGAGCGGGAGATGAATTAGGTTCGACATGCTTGCATTTGGAGCGGGAGATGAGTTAGGTTCGACATGCTTGCATTTGGAGCGGGAGATGAGTTAGGTTCGACATGCTTGCATTTGGAGCGGGAGATGAGTTAGGTTCGACATGCTTGCATTTGGAGCGGGAGATGAGTTAGGTTCGACATGCTTGCATTTGGAGCGGGAGATGAGTTAGGTTCGACATGCTTGCATTTGGAGCGGGAGATGAGTTAGTTTTCGACAGATGATCTTTGCCATCCTCTATCGAAAGAGTTTGAAAAGCATATCTGGACATTCACGTGGTATTTCTGTTCTATCTCAGGGTGTTATTTTTGTAGTTTTGTTTCAAATCAACATGAAGGTTCAATTCGATGGACAGGGCCCCTTTAGATAGGCACATGAGTTAAGCGACGTCTGAAATGGAACTTGCATACATTCATTTAGTAACACTCTAATGAGCTAATATATTAACTGTTTTCACTAACAATATTTTCCCTACTTAATAACATTTTAACCATCGCTTCGAAATCCACCTACGTATCCAGAGGCGGATCCAGAGGGGTGGAGTTAGGGGCTTGCAACCCCCCTGATTCCTGGAGATCACTATAAATAGCATTCCAGAGTCTCTAGATTAAACAAAAAATAATTCCCCTATAACTTGCTCAACACTCTTTCACAAAATCCTGGCTCCGCCGTCTCTGGTATCGATGTTTTACATCCTAAATTCATTTCCGTACTCTGAAGCCTAATGATCCCTAAAACCTTAATTTAATCCTCCATTCATGATAATTCATGATAACCAGTTAATTCATGATAACTCATGTATGTGGAAATAATTCGGAGTTGTAAAATTATAACGCTATTTATTCACTTGAATCTCAGACACCACCGACACTAATCTCAGACACCTCACCGACACTAATCTCAGACACCTCACCGACACTAATCTCATACACCTCACCGACACTAATCTCATACACCTCACCGACACTAATCTCATACACCTCACCGACACTAATCTCATACACCTCACCGACACTAATCTCATACACCTCACCGACACTAATCTCATACACCTCACCGACACTAATCTCATACACCTCACCGACACTAATCTCATACACCTCACCGACACTAATCTCATACACCTCACCGACACTAATCTCATACACCTCACCGACACTAATCTCATACACCTCACCGACACTAATCTCATACACCTCACCGACACTAATCTCAGACACCTCACATAAACCATTTCAATGATAGCATTTCGCTCATACAACGTCAATAACCTCACATAAACTTGTATGTTTATTTATTCTTAGAAGGCTGCGAGCAGACATGGTGATCCCATTTTATACCCGGATTCTGTCAGCCAATAGAACAGGGTGTACACCACAACAGTCGCGCATACGACGACTGTAAGGGAGTGCCAGGGTCACTAGGGCTTTAACGGTACCAGAATATAGTACCTTTTTCATATTTTGATTACCTAAAATCAGGAATCCATTACCAGGAGCGTCCATCTCCCATACTTTTTCTGCGAGTCAGCACATTCACAGATCAGGTTATTTTTAGAACACTCGAGGTGAGTAAATCCCAACCCCTGAGGACTATAAAATGCTTATTGTTTCACAGTAGCGAGGTTTTCTCATTGTACGCAATAACAATATCTCTCTTCATAAAACATTAGGAGGCGTTTGTCTAGTACATTGTTTCAAAGAGCGGTTTTCGAGTGTCGTAAAACCAAAACCAGTGAGCCAATCACAGGAGCAAGTAAACATCAATGAACCAATCACGAACTGTAATTCACGATTGGTTTTACTTCAATCAATCACGCGGCAAAGTAAACGCAATCACGGGTAACTAACCAATCAAATTCGAAGGTAATTACGTTTAGATACTCAATTGAAAACCGCTCTAAAATTACTGTTCACCAGGCTTCTCGTTTGTTCTCACGGCAACCTGATTCTAAACATGGCCGCCTGATATGGGAACACGCTGGATCACGAATGCATAACAGATGGGTGCTCTTTGTAATGGGTAATGGGGGTCAAAAACTCACAACATTACAAGGGCTGTGTCATGGTGTATCACGGTGTGTCACGGTGAGATAATTTTCTATTCGCAGTCCAGGCTGTACACAGTTATTTTCAAAGATTTTCATATGAACTGACGAACCTCGCGCACAGGTTACGGTCCGACTCCTGTAACTGGGAACACTTAGACAACGAGAACTATAAACACACTGCAAAACGAACATAAAGCATTCTAAAGTACAAATGCTAGTACATCCATTCGAGTTTCTTCATTCAAAAGACTGACTTCAGAACAAGTCGACTAAATTCGCCTTTTACCGGATTGAAGCTCGAGCAAGTCGCAATGTTATTGTCTTGTAATCGACACTGATAGAGTCAAGTTACCGTAAGTTGGAACGATTTGTTTTCATTCTGCAATGTGATTGGTTCTCGTTGTCTAAGTGGCCCCGGTTTCTGTAGTCGCACTGTAAAATGCAAAAATGACTACTAAATCGTGTATAAACATAGTCTTCAAGAAAATATTGCGTATCATTTCTATCAACCATTGAGGGAGGTACAGCCACCAATCGATCATTAATCCACGCATGCGCAGCACCGTGACATAGCCCCTTTGAGTAGGGATTTATACATGGCAAACATGTCGTAGTATACATTACATACATTACGTATACACAATGTGCATACATTAGTATTAGTATACATTACGAAGCATACATTTCATAGTAACATAATCACCTTGTATGTAACCTGAGTGTCTGGGTACCATTTTTGGGAAACCTGTTTGAACTTAAGCTCATCTGCGCACATCACTAGCATCTGCTAATAAGCATGCTACACACACTAAACATAACCATGGAAACGGTAATGATCCACCAGAGCGGTTTTCATACGAATATCTTGTATTGCAGCCACGTGGGTCGGTGGAGGTTACATCAATGGTACAGCAGAAGCTGTTTATACACAAGGCAGTGGACTGGTATGGACTCAAGCTCCGTGGGGCTACACAACAAGCTTATTCCTTGGTAATTACCTGCCTCTTTATTTTCAGTATTTGGGGGGTAGGGAAGTGGGTGTAATACCCAGGGTATATCGGTAGGTAATCTCTGTCATAGTAAAAATGACCTTTTGCCAATGCCATATACACGACTTTCATAATGGCCGCCTCCGGCCACCTCCTAATTTACATAATTTGGAAGATAAATCTGTAGGGGGAAACCAATGCTACCACATGAAAGATCACATTATAACTAGTAATTGTTTTGAGTTTTGGAGCAATGTGGAAAATTGCTGTTGAGATATAAGCATTTGTAATGCAGAAAAATATGAAAGCGAGGCTATAAAGGCCTCCGTTGTTTTTCTCATACAAATCTCTCTAATTTCAACTGGATGTAACTTCATTGCTTTATAAGCTACAGCCTTCAACTTTCACAAGTTCACTAATGTCAACATGCTCTTTCACGTGGCAATGTTTATATTTTCTATACATGTGGATAAACTACCGAAACGGGAAATCACATATGCAAATTAGGAGGCGGCCATTATGAAAGTCGTGTATGAGAGACTTTACTGTGCCGTATCCATAGAGCAGATTTCGTATGAGTGGGACAAACTACGTCATGTCCGTAGCCTTACCGTAACCGTACTGCAAGTTACTGTACCGTAACTCTGTAATTTGATTAGACAGCGGGACAAGAACAATAGGGAAACCTGTTACAATATGTAATCAGGCACGTGATTGGCCTACATGATTGTTATGTTTATGTGGAGTGTTAGTATTGCGTGACACGCTACGGAGTAGAAGTAAATAAACCAGAGGTCAGAGCTAGCTTGATTTATGTCTATTCGCCGCTATTCCTGATAGAGCAGAACCTTTTTGAAACATGGTGGCAGCGTGAGTAACGACCCACGACCGTAAAATAAAAGAATCATGGGAGATCCTGAGCCGGTAGATGCAGCAGTGCCACAAATGCCAATTCAAGGAATCCTACCACCAGCGTAGTTAGCCAAAACCGGGAACATTGCTGAGAACTGGAAGACGTTCAGGCAAATGTGGTCAAACTATACAGTCATAATGAACATCAATACACAGCCTGAAGCGTACAAGGTAGCGCTGTGTCTACACTGTATATGACCTGACGCGCTCAAGATATACAATGGTATGTCGTCATGTTTGAAACACCCGAGGAACAAGGAACGCTAAAAAAATCATCGAAAAGTTTGACCAGTTTACTATTGGAGAAGTGAATGAGACGTATGAACGGTACATCTTCAACAGCAGAAACCAAGAGCCGAATGAATCGATTGATACCTACGTCGCTTCATTGCGCACGCTAGCGCAAACATGTAACTTCTGCGACTGCATGCGAGATTCACTACTTCGCGACAGGATAGTGTTTGGCGTGAGCAGTGGTCAGACAAGAAAGAAACTTCTCGGGGAAAGAAAACTGACGCTGAATCGTTGCATAGATACCTGCAGAAGTACTGAAGCGACAACGACACAGTTAAAAGCTATCGCGGGAACAAACACAGTTGAGGATGTTCATGCCGGGAACGCAAGACAGAGCCGACAAAAAACCCGAGTTTCCAACCGGACACAAAGGAATGTAAAGAATGCTAGCGCTCAGAAGACATGTCAGTACTGTGGTGGAAACCACCCGATGAAGAAGGAAGAATGTCCTGCCTGGGGCCAACTCTGTAATAACTGTGGCGCAAGGAACCATTTTTCGAAGGTTTGCCGTAAACCCGTGAGCCAAGTTCATGGCATTTCGCAAGAACAAAGCGATTCGGATAGTGACACTGAGTACATCGGAAGTGTGGCTGTCAACGTAGGAACTGTTTGCTCAGTCGAACCTTCCGATGCAAAGTACCCGAAAGAAATATACGCGGAGATGTTAGTGCAAACAATGCCGGTTAAATTTCAAGTAGACTGTGGGGCGTCGATAAACATTCTACCCGAAGCGTTTATCGACAACCATGATGTTTCTCCGACCACGAAAACACTGATCATGTGGAACAAGACCGACGTCAAACCGCTAGGGACCGCGCGAATTGTTATCAAGAATCCCAAGACCGGAAAGAAGTTTTCGGTGGAGTTTGTTGTTGTCCGCGAAAACCTAACTCCGCTGTTGGGTTCGCGAGCGGCACAACAAATGCAGCTGATAACCATCAACAAAGAGAACTTTGTATCGGTGACAGCGCCGCAACGAAACGAGATGAATGCTAATCAGCTGTTGACAGTAGAATGAATTGTACAACAGTATCCGGAGGTGTTCGACAGCCAACTCGGGAGTTTTCCCGACAAAGTTCATTTGGAGGTGGATGAAAACGCAAAAACCGTGATAACTCCAACACGAAGAGTTCCAACGGCGCTGAAAGAAAGGTTCAAGAAGGAATTGGACAGGCTTGAAGAGCTAGGGGTTATCGCCAGAGTCGACAAACCAACGCCGTGGGTTAGCAGTGTAGTCGTGGCAACCAAGAAGTCGGGAGCGCTTAGAGTGTGTATTGACCCGAAACCGCTAAATGCAGCCCTGAAACTGGCCATAGTGTTCTCTCTTGAGAAGTTTAATCAGTATACATTTGGCCGGCACGTCAGAGTTCAGAGCGACCACAAGCCCTTGAAGCTATCCTAAAGAAACCCCTTGCCTGTGCTCCGCGACGCTTGCAAGGCATGATGATGAGGCTTCAAAAGTACAACATTGAAGTACAGTACGAGCGAGGCAAGAACATGCATTTAGCTGACGCACTATCTCGAGCCTTCCTACCAACGACTACGCACCCGTCGGGAGCCGAGTTCGAGAACGTCAATTTGACAAACTTCCTCCCAATCTCGAGTGAGCGGCTACAACAAATTCGGTCCGCGACCGGTGAAGATGAATCCTTACAGCTGCTGAAAGATGTCATTCTGCACGGATGGCCTGAGCAAAGGAAGCAACGCCTTATTTCAGGAAGCAGGACGGAATGATATTCCGAGGACAAAGAATAGTCATTTCAAGCAGCATGCGCCAAGAAATGAAGCAGAAGCTACATTCCTCCCACCAAGGGGCAGAGTCGTGTCTGAGACGAGCGAGAGAAACGCTCTATTGGCCAGGAATGTCCGCCGAAATAAAGGAGCTAGTTGCAGCGTGTGAAACGTGCCGAGCGTATGAAACAAGTCCCCAGAAAGACTGGGAGATAGATAGATTACTGAACACCCGTGCAGCGACAGGCATCTTAAGAATCATTTTTCCCGATACGGCTGCCCGGATCGTTTAATCAGTGACAATGGCCCACAATTCAGTGCAGAAGAATTTGCGAAGTTTGCCAAGACATGGGACTTTGAACATAACACGAGCAGTCCGGGCAACAGCAAGGCCAATGGCAAGGCGGAATCAGCGGTGAAAACAGCTAAGCAGCTTCTCCGCAAAGCACTTGAGTCCGGAACAGAACCCTATCTGGCGATTCTCGACTACCGGAACACGCCAACCCAGGGTTTGGAGTCGAGCCTAACCCAGCGCCTAATGAACAGGAGGACGAGGACTCTTCTTCCAACTACAAAAACCTTGTTGCAACCCAGAGTTGTGTATTCGGAGAAGGAAATCAAGGAGTTGGATAAGCGACAAAAGCAGCAGGCTAAGTTCTACAATCGTACTGCGAAAGACCTGCCAGTGCTGGAAGAAGGCGCCATAGTGCGATTAAAACCATTTCGTTTGAGAGAAAAAACCTGGAAGAAAGCAACCGTGACGGCTAGGCTGGATGAACGGTCATACAGCGTTGAAACACCGGAAGGGGATGTGTACCGGAGAAACCGGTGCCATATGAAGAAATCAGCGGAGAGTCCGGAAGCCATGACAACATCGAAACAGGCTTAGCCAGGTGAAAGCTCGCCGGGGCGAGACTTTCAAGGACAGATCGCACCTGCCTTACAACATGAGCGAACAAACCAGCCTCCTACATCTTCACAGACCAGTCCTCCTACCGCGCACACCAATCAGCCAAAGGAGCCAGTGCGGCCTCAGCGTTCGAGGAGGGCTCCTGGTTACTTAAAAGACTATGTTCAGTCCACAATACTCAAATTTACCAACAAAGGACTACGTGCGTACTACGTCCAGAAATAGCATGATGTACGGAGAGTGACATTAGACGTTTTGTTTTATTTAATAACCGTAAATAATTTTACATGGACACCATTACCATTACGTGCATCTCGGTTAAATATACCTGATTCCTTATGTATATTGGCAACCATACGTCATCTTGTCTTTAGAGTATTGTTATTCTCTTAAAACGAGGAGGATGTTACAATATGTAATCAGGCACGTGGTTGGCCTACATGATTGTTATGTTTATGTGTGAGTTTTAGTATTGCGTGACACGCTACGGAGTAGAAGTAAATAAACCAGAGGTCAGAGCTAGCTTGATTTATTCGCCGCTATTCCTGATAGAGCGGAACCTTTTTGAAACCGTTTCAATGTCACGGCATGCCGTACAGTCTGTAATCGTGCCGTACTTTGTTCCACTCATACGAAATATGCTCTACCGTATACGTATTGTACCCATACGTTTTCACGAAATATGATTTGACGAGAGGTGAATAAATGTAACGGATACTGACAGAAAACGTGCGATAAGTATGCCATAACCTTGAGTCTATATTGAATGTTTCTAACTCACATCAAAACTGTATTTGTTTACATAACTTTTATTCTTTTTCATTCTTGAACCAATTTAGGCGGCCTGTTTTTCGCCAAGATCATGCGTCGACGCAGGTTCATCACCATGCTGGACCCGTTCCAGCGTAAATACGGTGCTCGTTTCGGCGGGCTCTTGTTCATCCCGGCACTGATGGGAGACGTGTTCTGGACTGCCTCCATTCTATCCGCCCTTGGAGCCACTGTCAGTGTTGTGATTGGCTTAGACAGATTTACGTCAGTCATCACGTCAGCGGCCATAGCCGTGTTGTATACAGTGTTTGGAGGACTTTATTCCGTAGCGTATACGGATATTATTCAGCTCATTTGTATTTTCGTCGGCCTGGTGAGATACGTTTACGTTTGACGCCTGTTTCTAATGTTAAACTATAGAGAAATTATGTCTCTCACAGTCTGCGCACTCTCGTCATATGCTATATTAGGGTTCGAGACTGCGCACTCTCGTCATATGCTAATAAGGGTTCGAGATTGTGCACGCTCGTCATATGCTATATTAGGGTTAGAGACTGCACACTCGTCATACAGTATGCTATATAAGGGTTCAAGACTGCGCACTCTCGTCCTATGCTATATTAGGGTTAGAGACTGCGCACACTCGTCATATGCTATATTAGGGTTAGAGACTGCGCACTCTCGTCATATGCTATATAAGGGTTAGAGACTGCGCACGCTCGTCATATGCTATATTAGGGTTCGAGACTGCGCACTCTCGTCATATGCTATATAAGGGTTTGAGATTGTGCACGCTCGTCATATGCTATATTAGGGTTAGAGACTGCGCACGCTCGTCATATGCTATATTAGGGTTCGAGACTGCGCACTCTCGTCCTATGCTATATTAGGGTTAGAAACTGCGCACTCTCGTCATATGCTATATAAGGGTTCGAGACTGCGCACTCTCGTCATATGCTATATAAGGGTACGAGACTGCGCACGCTCGTCATATGCTATATAAGGTTCGAGACTGCGCACTCTCGTCATACAGTATGCTATATAAGGGTTAGAGACCTGCGTACGTGTTTTATTGACAAATACAGGTACGCTCTGAACGAACAACAAAGGTCGGCACACGAAGGGACAAGTCCCGGGGGCAAATTCCTTGTTGCGTACACACGAAGGAACAAGTCCCCTCGTGTGAACTTGGAAAAATCTTGTCATTTTGTCGCGGGACTTGTCCCCTCAATTCAAACCAGTTTGATTTGAAGGGACACGGGGACAAAATTTTGTCCCCGCGACAATATTTTTCCTAGTTCAGACGAGGGGACAAGTCCCAGGGACTTGTCCCTTCGTGTGTAGAGCGACCTTAATGGCCGAATGCAGTATGAATAAATATTGAGTTCATCGTAGTACCTGTATTTGTTAATAAAACACAAACATAAGTCTCTAACCTTCCCAACGTCAAATTCCAACGTCACCAATAGAGCAGATTTCGTATGAGTGGGACAAACTACAGCCCTAACTACAGCACGGTTACCGTACGGTATGCCGTTGAAATGGTTTCCCATTGTTTTTGTCCTGCTGATCCAATCAAATCACAGAGTTCCAGTACAGTACGGTTACGGACATGTCGTAGTTTGTCCGACTCATTACGCAATCTGCTCTAATCGTGCTTGCATTTTGCACTGTGCACGAAGTTGGAATATTAAAAGAGATTTCTACTGATGTCTAGCTGGGGACAATTTGGATATCTTTATTTAACTTCACACAAAATTAAGGCGGCAAAAAGTTTGCATAAGCATGGACGCGCTACCAGCTGGTTCCCACGAAAATCGTTTCATGAAATAAAGATGTACCATTTGCGAGTGTTTGGTGGTCAATCTGTGATTGGTTACCGATGTGGTAAATGATAAAACAGTTATCCTGCGGAATATCGGCTGATTTTAGGCAGCTTGGGCCTTCGGCCCTCGTCGGCTAAGGCATCCGGCGATATTCCGCGCGATCTTTCAGGGTAATTGTTACATATTTCCAAGGCACAATGATGATGATGTTGATAGGTTTGCAGTCTCAGTTCTCTCAAATAAAAGAGCTGGCATTCCAATTTAAGTGAGCGTTAACAAAGATTCTAATCCACGAACTTTACTTTACTTTTTTTACAGTGGATTAGCGTCCCTTTCGCCGTGACGAACCCTGCTGTTAGCAACATATCTGTCAATGACAACAAGTGGCTGGGAGAATTTCAGGCGCACAAGACGGGTCTGTGGTTGGATTATGCAATGCATCTGGTATGAACTGAAATCTAAGCATTACTAAGTCCTCGTCAAACGGATGCAACATACAATGCAACATTGTTGGGTCATGTTGCTGTACATGTTGCGTGTTCGGGTTGTCAAACTTAACGCAACATGTTGGATGTATTTACACGGTTTGTCGATAAGAGGCCTGGGCATCGTGCCAATAGTGTTTTAAATTGAACGGATGCGCATGCTCAGATATAACTGTTGTAAGGTGGTCAAACGAACGCAAAATGATGCAGATATTGCACGAAAGTTTGACGAAAATCAAACATCATGCAACATCGTGCAACAGGGTCATGTTGCAAGCAACAATGTCGCACGACGTTGCATGAAATGTTACATGCGTTTGAACAGGGCTCACACCTGAATGAACACTATATGTTTATCGACATTCAATTGCCATGTTAATGTGTTTATTCCTTAGATATTTGGTGGTATCCCATGGCAAGTGTATTTCCAGCGAGTATTGGCCTGTAAGAACGAAAAGATCGCCCAAGGTCTGTCCTTCACGGCAGGTATTGGGTGTATCATCTTCACTATCCCATCCATTATTATCGGTGCCGTTGCAGCATGCACAGGTAACTTTGTGCAGTACCTCTTATTCTGCTATCAAACTCAAAAAGCCGCACATGCACCGCTGATTTGACCACATTTAATATAAATTGGGGCCTTGAAAGTCTCACTAATATAATAATGGTGCTTTTTTCCTATTTCTCAGATTGGACAAAGACAGCGTACTACACCGGTCCCGCCAACGCTACCGATGTTAACATAGTCATTGATGGACCTCTGGTTCTTCCCATGGTGCTTCAGTACCTCACACCAGCGGCCGTGTCCTTCATTGGTCTTGGCGCTGTATCAGCCGCTGTTATGTCGTCATCAGATTCCAGCGTACTCTCAGCTAGTACTATGTTCTCACATAACATCTATAAACTCGTCTTCAGACCGAAGGTGAATAGGGAGACTCTGTTATCATCGTAACAAATTGCATCCTCTTTTCTTGTGCTCTTTCCATTTCCAGACTCCTTTATTGCCCCAGTCCAGGTCGGACTCATGAACGTCCAATGGGCCCAATATAAGGAGATCTAGATTTTGGAGTAAAATCAATTTGTCTAAAATATGGCCGGACTTTATTTCCCTAGGAAATATTTCCCATTTTGCGAAGAGCTCCAATTTTTCGTATTATTCTCGGCTGGATTGTAAGACAAGGACTGATAAAGTTAAAGGGGATCAAAAAGGGAGAAAGAGGAGCTATCGAAACAGGATTTTGAAAACCTTTACCAGGGTTGCGAAAGGTCAGGAAAAAGTCAGAGAATTTTGCATCTGGTCAGGGAAATTCTAAAGTTCTTGTCAAAGTCAGGAATTGTATTTTAGGTTGCCACGACGGCCCCTCATGCCTCAAAGCGAGTGTGAGGGGGTGCTACAGGTAAAACGTAAAGACTCGTCTTATTATGGTCAATGCAAATTGCTTTCTGGTCAGGTAATGTTTGTTTTTCTGATGAGTGGCAACCCTGTAAGTGACTCTTTCGATAAGTATTTTTCCAGGTCTAATGAAAACCACTAAAGTAATTGTGGCAGTACACCACTCGTTTCTCGAATACAGACTAATATCTTAGTATCGACAGTTTCGAAATTATTTTCTTAGAAATTGGTTGTGAAGACCCAGTGAGTCAGCCTGCTTTAATTGCTACAAATTTGGATTTCTAACAATTAAAGTGAAGCACCTCTTTGGCTATTGTTGATTTTATTACTAGAATTAATGAGGCAATTCGCTACTGTTAACCACGAACTTGTACTTAAAGGAGCTCATTCAACCAAGATGCATTGCGAGTCACTGTTATTGTTTTCATACGGGAAACTACTTGAAATCGGACAGCTGCCAATCAGAAAATGTGATATCGGGCTGTTTATAAATAGAGTTTACGAGTTGAAATGAATGGCCGAGATCGGCGGGGAGATCGGTTGCCTTTATACTTGAAGAAATACAATAGAATGAGCGGAATTACTGCGGTTCTCCGGTCAAAATTCCTCGACGTGATGATATGCTAGCAATCGATCTCATGCTCGATCTAGCGAACCAACTTGTCCAACTTCTGGACCAAGTTCCAGCGATGCAGATCGTGTGGCAAGGAAATTAATCAATTCTACGATAGCGTTATGCACCTATCAGCGGCTTCCCCGAGGGATCGACCCCCGGGCTGACTAGGGGGATTGTAAAAAGACAGAAACAATCTTGACGATTCCCCCAGGGGTAGGGGAATCGTCCCTTTCAAAGTCCCCTGGTTAGGTCTTCCGTCATTTTGCACAAAATGAGATCGATGGAGCTGAATTGCCTACTGAATCTCGTTACTAACGTTATTTATATAACATTGAACACTATTTTCAACAGAAAATGGAACTTTATTAACACTTCACTGAACTTCATAGTATCTTTAAGGAACAAATCCCCCACCCCAGTTTTCCAACCCTAGAGCATTTCCTCGACCCCAGGGGCAATGTTTGCATTCTATCCTCCTGATTCCCCCACATATCTCCGTGGTTACCCCGGGGGTCGACCCCTTGAGGAAGCCGCTGATAGGTACATTATACATTTAGAGTTCTTCCTTTCTAGGCTTGTGCATGCAAGAACGTGTAGTCGAAAGAAAGGAGCTAGGTTGTCCCTGCCAAAATGCTGGTTTGAAATGTTGAAGTACTGTTTGCCACATTCTATTTGTGTTCAAGGTCCGTGCGTTCTCCACACCACATTTTGACTCGCCAATGCAATATGCAAATTTGAAATCAAATTTGAGTAATCGAATCCGTATAATGTTATTGTTTGTTAGCTTGAATTTCAGCCGGTTTGTGTCATTTTAAAAGCCCCTTGACTTCCGTTAACCGTACATTGCTGGGTAAAAAAATATCGATCAATCAGTTTTCTGAGCGCCCAGCTGCACTTGAATTCATCAGCAAAGAAACATTTATAAAATAGGTTTCCACTTTACAGCCGCTCATGCAGATATCAACACAACATTTCACTTTTACTTACTTTAATTGTCTCAGCGTTGTCCATGTACATTGAGCGAAAACAAAGACTATAAGACTAAGAGAGAAACTGCGAGATTTGTAATCTTGCATGTACCGCGCGTGTACCGCCTACTCGAGTCTTCAGTCAAAGAAATTTGCTTTAAATGTTGTACGTGTCCGATGATGATTAGCAAAAGCTCAGCTCTTCTGACCTTTAAATTTCATGCCATTTAGGTGAAGCGGTCCGATCAAGCCAATGTAGAAAGGCCCTGGTTTGGATAAACTGTAGGAATTACGATCAAACAGTCGGCTAACTCCAGTACAGGCTCTAGTAATAATTTCACTGACCAAAGGCGACTCCAGACTACGTTAAATACTTCCCCTGGCAGGTGAAAATTTGGAAATATATGATTGAACACAAAATCTAATAAATAAGGAACATTTCCCCCTCTAAATAATCAACTGGTATGCCCCATTATCGGGGGCCCCGAAAATGGCGGATCGAGAAATTTGAGCTCGCAATGCATCTTGGTTGAATAAGCTCCTTTAAACAAACCATTAACCACTCTACTATGGGATTGAGGGGCTTTAGCTTGTATCTTAATTAATGTTACTTAATGTATTGTGTGTGTGGAAAATAAAAACTTTCAGAACTTTTTTAAGATATGATTTATATTCATCTTATATTCATTCATCTCAAAGCTTTTCATCCAACGCACTAAAATAGGTACGACCTACAGGGAAGCCGGGATAGTTTCACAAGTTTTGTCCACTTTTTTACAATCTACTGCATTCCTTTCTTTCACTGACGATAGAAATGTAATCTTTATAGGCATCGCCGCTAGAAATGAAGTGGGTGATGCGAGTATCAATCGTTGGTGTTGGCATCATAGCAACGGCAATGTCTCTTGCTGTCAAGTCCATCTACGTCCTGTTTGTCTTGTGCAGTGACATCGTATATGTCATCCTATTCCCTCAACTCCTGTCCGTCATCTACATGGAGAAGATAGTCAACACGTATGGCGCAGCACTCGGGTACCTCGTTGGCCTCGTTCTTCGTATACTAGGAGGTGAACCAGCCGTGGGTATCCAGCCTACAATCTTATATCCGCTGTACAGTGAGACGGAAGGTCAGCTGTTCCCGTTCCGTACACTATCCATGGTATCCTCCTTGATTACCATCAACGGGGTCTCGTATCTTGCTAAGGTAATAAATAAGCCATCCCTTTGTATCCTAAGTAATATATATGAACTTTATGCAAGCAGGAAGGTGTCGTCTAGAAGCACGTGGAGTACCAAATGTTTTCTTGTTCTAGGAACATCCCTTTGTTTTACCATAACTCACCCTGCGAGCAGAGCCTTTTCCCCGCCAAAACAGAAATCTGCCGAAATCCTGTCCAATTAATATTGAGCTTGCTTGAATACAATTTCGAGCCCAGATTGAATGGAATGGCCTCGAGATCGTGCCCATCAATGTGTGCACTGTAAAAAAAAACGGTTTGACGACGGTAAACCTGACTGACTAGCCCAGACGCTGGGACTGCGACTTGACAACGCTCGAGCATGCTCAATACAAACTTCACAGGATTACGGCATGCAGACCCTTCTTTCCTTTCTCTTTTAGTGGGAAGAATGATCTGCTCGCAGGGTGCATAACTCTAGGATTGCACGGCTGAATTATTTTCTATGCGCTTTTGACTTTTATTTTGGAAATGATAGAATAACTGAATTCCTCTATCGCACGCAGGCATTGGCGGATGTGCCAATCGAACGGAGCAACACATTTGTGTGCTGCTAGCTAGAGCGTCATGGCAAGCTTTATTGAACAATCAGAGTTCCTAGCTGTAGCTGATTGATATTATTTTGTAAATCTAATCCCAGTTATCATGACTTTCAGCGAACTCGCAATCTGATTGGCTAATCCGGCAGCCATCGACTTTCGATCAATAGACGGTACTTGAAGGTTTCGTTATTATATTGTTCTAATTTTTTTAGATCTTGTTCAAGAAAGGTTACATACCAATGAGCTGGGATTTCCTACACTGCTTCGATGGCAAGGGAAAGACAACTTACGAGATGAATGGTGATGCGGTTACTGGAGATGGAATGCCTATGGATAAAAAAGAGGGACAATGCGAGTTGGTTGACATGAAAGAGAATAATGGTAACCCCGAAATAGGCATCCAAAAGCCCGTCGAGCTGTAAGGCGTCCTTTAGTTCCCTCTTCTTCTTTGCCGGGAATTGAAGTAATTGTTAACTTAGGGACTGTGCAATACTCAACATGGGCCTAGTTCCTGTAACCTCGATTAAGCTAATCCAGGTTTAGAGCGGTTGTAATTCACCGAAAAAGATGGCCGATTGTAATTTACCCACAATCCTTTGCGCGCGAAAAACTTTAAATCCGTTATAAAATCGCGGTAGAGAGGTTTTAAATCTTAACAACAAACAAGTACAAATACTGTTGTCAATCCACTGTTATTGGAGAGAATAGATGATTTCTACGTGTTATCTTAACAACAAGCAAGTACAAGTGCTGTTGTCAATACACTGTTATTGAAGAGAACAGATGATTTCTACGTGTTATTTCGAATGTGTCAGGTTCGCAAGGAATTGTGGTCAAATGTAACGCCGCCATCCTTTTCGGTACGATGGATGGAGTGTCGAAACGTAATTGCTTTCGAATTTGATTGGTTAGATATCCATGATTGCGTTTACTTTGCCTCCTGATTGGTTGAAGTAAAACGAATCGTGAATGACTTCAGTTCGTGATTGGTTCGTTGATGTTTTTACTTGCTCCTGATTAGCTCATTTTGGTTTTACGACACTCTAATCCACTCTAATGGTAATCTTTAGTTCGATTTGCTAACTCGTGGACTACTGATTTGGGATTAAAAACTTATTATTTGCTGAGGAATAACAGGCCTCGAATTTCAGGCATTTTACTTGTCAAATGCAAGTTGATTTTTATGTATTGCAAGTAGAAAATATAATAATAATAACTTTATTTCAGTGTCAATGTATTTAGCTATTCAGAAAATGGGGGACACTATAAAGAAAGATAGAGTAAAATAAGATAAAAAGAAAGGTGTATCCTACCTAGAGTGATGTACAATTTTAAAATCTACTATAACTATAATTATAAAATGTAAGAATTAATGTGAAAGAACTGGTTATATCATGAGCTACATAATTTGCAGCGGTAATAATTATTATCTAACAAGCTTGATAAATCTAATTTTCTTATGTTACAGTTAAACACATTTAGACTGGACACAGTCCTTAGGCCTAAGCTTTGTCCAAAAAACGGAAAAGTCATTAAGCACTTGCTTTTTACTGTAAGCTGTATTGAATACAATTTGTTTTACAAGCACTGTGTCACTGCAGTAAAAATGTACCGTAAAATATTCTAATCGAAATGCAAACTTTACCAAAGGATATTGTTACTTGTGTCAGGAGAAATTGAAAATGCAAGTGTGTTTTGATATTAGCAAGTAGATGTTTAGGCACTTGCTTTCTTTAGCAAGTGAATGAAAATGTTAAATTCGAGGCCTGGAATAAGTAGCACCTTTCTAGAATAAGAAAAGACACCGTTTACCAAGAGAACAAAATCCTAAGTTAAAATTTAATCCAGGATTAGCGCTAATCAGGTTACCAGGAACTCATGCAGACCAGGTCGGCGGTTGTTCGAAGCAAGGCGGGTAACTGACGCTACCCAGGGGTTAAACTGTACAGATTACAATTACAGATGTTAGTGCTATCGTATAGGGATATGGTTACCCTTGCGTAGAACATCCGGGGCCAGGGATATAGGTGTAGATGTGTTTGCTATATGAAAGCAAGAAGCCGAACAGGAGGGAGTAATATATATATATTTTTTTATGACAAGGGTTAGGGGATAAAAGTGTATTTCATCCCAAACGTTGAAGAGGCAGCAATTGATCGTTCCCAAAACGATTGCGATACTAATGAACACTTAGGTATCAAACGTTACAGAAAACAATGGTCAATGACTTTTTTTCCAATTTCGTGATCTGCAACGAAAACCGGTATTTTCGGTTGGGAAGTCAAATGGAACGATTCATTCCACTGGATAGTTTTCGGTAAGGAAGGAATACCTTCCTCCTTTTTCATTCCAACCGAAAATTCGTGTACCCTGATTTGCACTAATCTACTCGTTCCATGTCCTGTCTGCTGCCAGGTTTCCAGCAGATTTTTTCATGTGGACGGTAGATGGAAATGCAATAAACTGTTTGCATTTTAAAATAAAAACGTCCATATTCGTGTGGACGGGGCCTCAATTACCAAAGCCGTTTTAGCAAATTGTTTCAAAACTTTTTCTTGTGTATGCTGCTGACTCCACTGTGGAGCGAGAGAGTTTGAAGACTGTCGTTGTTTTAATGTTTCCTCTGTTATAAATGTTCTTTTTTACTATGGCTGCTTAGCACTTATTCAAAGTGACTGTCACGTCAGAAGTGATGGATATTGTTACGTAGTTTTATTGTTTCAGTACATATTATTGCCTTTACTTATCTTAAACACATATACTTTCAACATCCTTGACTGTTATTCCTTTTAATGCTTTTCAGAAAGGAGTTATTTTTTTCCTGTTCCATTATTTTGAGAGTACTATAAACTAATTGAGATTTTGAGACGCGATACCGAATTATATTGCCGGCCAGTTGGGAGAAAATGTATTCCGTATTGGGCGGAGTCGCGCAGCGACGAAGTCCAATACGAAGAATATATTTTCTTCCAACGCCGGCAATATAATTCGGTATCGCGTCTCAAAATCTCAATTAGTTTTGTATCGCGATTCAACAGTTAAGTCGGGAATTGTTAAAAGAAAGAAGAGAATGAAGCACCAAACTTATTCTGATCGTAATTTCAATTCTCAAAAGGCGCCTAGTATATCTATGGCAACGGTTTCACGGCTTGAGTGGCGAAAACTTTCGCGACGTGTTTTGAAATCTCTTCAAAAATTATGAAAATTGTACTTTTAGCGAATAAGAGTGTTAGATTTCTGACGGAAACTACAATGCCAACCTTACCTTTAGGATTGAATGATGCTTATCTTGTAATTTACAGTGTTTTGAAGGTGAAATTGTAGAAATCTTGCTGTTGAACAAACGACTTTTGACCTTGACCTGGAACCCATGTAACTGCAAGGGCTCGCGCAAGAGCCAATCAGAGGCTGGTATTCTGAGACGCAATACCATGTTATATTGGCGTCTCAAAAGTAAACAAAGTGATCAGTGAATCGTGATACATACGTATATTGTACTGAATCACGATGACGCCTGGGGTTTCCAGTTGGCCGTTGGGGTGTCGTTTCTCCAAAGCCTCCCCCCCTCAGTAGGAAGAGGATTGCGGGCGCACCGAAACCCCCACGGCCGGCTGGAACCCGAGCATAGATGACGTCACAATGTTGACGATATATATAGCAGTCTTGAAACATCAGACAAAAAGCTTGATCACTTCTCAAATTTATTAGCAATTTAATTGTAAATGTCATTTATTGGATTTATTTTGTATAGGTAATGTCTCTACCAATTCCAAACCTGCCCGTCCATCTCCCGGGCATACGTCGGGCATTTGACAACTCGCTCTGTCCCGGTGGTGGGGCATTTGCTAGCAAAGAAACGGGGGTGGGGAATTGGTTAAAACAGTGAAAGATAGCGATTTTTACACCAATGTTTAATATATATATACTCGTTCCAAAGCACCAGCTGACGCCAAGGTGGGGCATTCAGTGGGCATTTGCATTAATTTAAAAATGTCAAATGCCGTAGGGGGTGGATAGGTTTGGAATTGGTAGATATAATAGCGACCTTACGCTCCAAAGACGGCGACGACTGTGAAGACGGGTCGTGACAAACTGTTTTCTCACGTAATTAGGTGTTTGTTGTTTTAGGACTTGTTTTATGGCCTCGTCCTTGATATTGCAGTCCTGATTTCGTAAGGTCACTCATATGACCTGCGGTACGTGCAATCTTGGTACATTTTTCAAACATCACTCGTCCTATAAATAATTCGTTGCACGAGTATAGCGCATATGGTTTGTTATATTTTCATAGGAATGAACAAATTTCGTCTAGCTCAGCAGTGGAGAATATCTCAGTTTCAAGCCCTTTTTAGAGACTTTTAGTACATTTTATAGCACTTTTATTCTTTGCTCACACGCTCAATACGCGATTTAAAGGATTTTGTTCATCATTTCGATATCTACTTAAAATAGCAAAACCACCGATACTGCTGAAAAAAGTATCATAAAATTAGTTAAAAATAAAAATACTAATGACACTAAATTGTTCGAATATTATTTGTCCAACAACTCGGTTACAAAGTACTCTATTCTTGGTTTTCAACCAATTCCCGGAGATTTAAAGACATGTTGGATGACGATAACAAAATAATCTATTGCCGAATCTTTTGTTATTGTCATTCAACATGGCCGCCATGACGTCAGTTGCAAACGAAGACTTCGGTCATTGATATATTTTTACGTGCTCTATACACAATACTTCAAATGTTTTACAAATATCAGTTTTTTTCTTGATGAATTTTTTTTTGTGACGTCAGTGAAAACGACATCTATTGCACTGGGCAGAATTTGGCGGACTGGTGACATCATTGCAGTAGTCTTCGGACACTTTATCGTGACATCACAGCAAACTGCCGCGGCCGGGTAAAGGTAGACTGGGAACTAGGCTGGGATTTGTTTAGTTTAGTATCATAGATAGGTATTCAGTAACGCCGGCATTTCTTATCAGCTTAACGTATTTATATTCAACATGTCTGTAATCGTTGATTTAGGAAGCCATTGTAGTGTAACTGCAATTTTAGCTAAATAAACTACGCACCTATCTATGTATCTGCCTGTGTGATTCTTTATCATTATAGATGAGGACTCATGTATACATTTAGTTAACAAATGGTTGTGTTGTGAATGTTGCAGTGAAATATCGGGTCCAGCAAAAGCAAAAAAAATCGTGAGAAATACCGAATGGACCCTTTCAGCTTGCCTGTTTGTTGCCTCATTTCAGGCCACATGACATTTCCCTTGAGTAATGCGTTTGTGTGTACCAATTTCTATAATTGGAAAACGAAGCACAGAGTCCTGGAGAACTATCACATGGTATGAAATGGGGGAACAAACAGGTAAGCTGAAAGAGTACATTGCTCTTATTGGCATTGAACTGATTCCTTATAACTTTAAATTAAAGAGTTTCTGTCTTTGAACGCGCAGTGCAATATGAACAATGCACAAGATTCAAGAACCTTTTTCTGTTCAAACACTGATCAAGACACTAACTAAATAACAAGGATTACATCATAGGTATGGGTTTACACGAAGAGAAGTAAGGGAAAAGATGAAAATAAAAATCAGATCTAGAGCACGTAATGTGTCGTGAACCTTCCTGTCCTGTCTACTACACTATTAGACACGTTCATTGTTGAAGTGACGAACAGAAATAACACCATCATCATTTTATTCAATAAACAGCGGAACTATATGTTTCTCTGGTGCGCTCAAATCTGTGCTTTTGTTCTCAAGTCTGGGCACCACAGTCTTTGATTTATAATGTAATCGTAATAGAAAAAATCCAGAGAAGAGCTACTAGGTTTATATGTAAAAACCGGCTCTGTCCTTAACAATACTGAACGTTTACTGAGATTGAACCTGTTACCCATTAATTACTGACTAGAATACCTTGATCTTCTTTTTTCCTTTAAATGTAAATCTAGCGATGTCAAGTTAGATACACACAGTTAGTACTTATCTGTTTGTAATACTCGTACTCGCCGCTCTGAATCAGGCCTCGACCTTCAGTAATGTACACAAATCATAGACAAGAACTTCTCTTTTCAGAGACTCATTTTTCAACAGAATTGTGCACTCGTGGAACGCTTTACCAGTTGATGTTAAGTTTTTTTTCTTTTTTTCGTTACTGCTATATAGCAATTATTTTCATTAATTTCTCTACACACATACATGTGTGTTTAACTGGGTAGCGTAAGGGTGGGGCTAGAGTAACAATGTTCTTATAGAAGTGGGGGTTGCGGTGTTCTGTATCTAGTAGGGGACCTCGTGTCCTATTATACAACACCTGCCCGTTGGGCGAATCTTGAAATAAAAAAAATAAAAAAATTGCATACGCACGCACACACAAGGGTGTAAACAGAATTATGGGATAGATCCCAAGTGGGCCCATAGCCAATATTGTTAAATAGCTCATTCCCTATCTCTGTGCAAAATTTGGTGCTTTTACCATAAATCCCACAATCCTTCCATATTTTTTCACCAATCTGCCGGACTAATACACGTAGATACTATATATATAGATATGATAAATGACTAAGTAGTAATAGTATGGTGGAAGAACAGCCTAAATAACAGCCGGAGGCTTATGACTTTTAGACTCCTTTTTATACAAACAAGATGATATTTCAAACGAGCAGGGGAATTTTACCTAATTAAATAATAGAAAAGATGAATAATGGTTAAAAGAGGATGTCGAGAAGAGAGAAGGAAGCCAAGATATGAGTATACGATTCTAAGAAGTAAATTAAGTCTGTTTTTTTTTTAAAGTAAGCCTGTCGGTTTAAAGCTATTGAACCAGTATCAGAGCTTAAATTGTGACAGAGAGAAGTAATAAGCTTGCGGTATAACAATGCTTGTGATCAACAATAGTATGCAGATAATACCAGGCAAACACTACTCCCTAGTGATTTATGAATACAGGACCAGTTCGCGGTTAATTCCGATGCCAAATATAATCCGTGAAATCGAATTTCTGAAATATTCTTCAGATACAAATTAAGGTACCAGGTAAAAGATGAACTGATCGAAATTTGAGGGATGTAGCTGTGTAGGAAGTCATCGATGTGATAATCCTTAATCTATTAACTCCAACCCAAATAATCCGTAATCATTTTATTTAGCTGGCAATAATCCGTATCCGGCCCCTTCTCTGAAAACCTACCCTGGTTCCAGAGGTTTTCTTGCTGCTTCGCTGATCGCCGCTTCGCGGCTCTTTTTCCGCGGCTGCTCTCTAGAAAACCTCTGGGACCAGGGATGACTGAAAACCCTAATCTGATCCATAATCCTAAAACCTAACAGGGCCTCAATTGTAAACGAGCCTGCCACTATTCATCTCGATTCCAGAGAATAATTGTTAACTATTCACTGTTTTCGGAATTCATGTGTTAATGGTTTTTGAACTTTTTGAACTACCTTATTATAGGAAATTAACAATGCACTTTATTAACGCGATTTTACAAAATTCGCGTTAATTTAATGTATCTTAATTAATGTCGATGTAAATTTAATGCACGCTATTTTACAACATTGTTATTTTAAAGCACCTTTATTTCATTTCAAAACCTTATTAGTTCATGACTCCTCTATTGGCTCTTCAGAGTCGCTATCTGACAGGACGTCTTCGTTTAAAATCGAGTTCAAAATGTCTTTTGATTGATCTTGATACTCCTCTGTCTCCCCGAGAGGATAGCTCACTTCTTCTGTTTTCCTCTTTAAAATTTCCAATGCCCGTTCGTCCTCCCAATGCACGGTTACTTCTACTGGTATTTCTAAGCCGCCTTGAACCAGTGGAGACCGTTTGTATTTTATAGATTTCACCTCCCCCATTACGTTAGCTCCTCTCTTCAATGAAAACCAGATATATCGGCTCAGTTCTATGGGTATATGCCCAACAGTGGCGGGAAATAACGTTCCTGGCAGAAAAAATGTATGCCCAGCAACTGCAAACCGGTCGTGTTTGTTTTCTTTTTCTTGCTTAAACGTGATTTCTTGCTTCATGAAAGGCTTCCAGGTTGAACGATACACATGGTAACCTCTTAAACCTGTGACGCAGTAAATAAAGCAAGATGCTTATCGAAAAATTCGCGTTAATTTAATGCATGTAAACCTAACTTTTGAAAAATTCGCGTTAATTTAGTGTAACGTAAATTTTCTTCGCGTTGTCAACGTGCATTGTTAATTTCCTATAATAAGGTAATTACTGATTCAATGAGCTAACGAGGAATCCTTTGTCAAGGGAACCAATTTACTGTTTTTCACTCAATCCCCAGAGATTCAAATGACAAAGGGCATGGCGGCCATATTGGTGTACTCAGAACAAAAGAAGCTAACGAAGAATCTATTGTTACTGTACACCAACATGGCCGCTATGACGTAAAGTGCAAAGGGTCTATATATAGGGCTGTATAGAGCTATATTGTGTTGTATAGGTGTGAGCTTTTGGAATTCGGTGTGAGCTATTGGAATTCGGTGTGAGCTTTTGGAATTCGGTGTGCACTTGTGGCTTCCGTAAGAAGCCTGAGGAATATATTGTTTAAGGGCACCAACATGGCGACTATGACGTCACGTGCAAACCAGCAATATGGCGGCGATCTGACCAGCAATTTGAGGCTGGCTATACTTGTGTGGTATATTCTAAAACAATTCAGTATTTCCCTCAGGCCGTGTTCAGACAAGTAAAGCTAGCTAGCTAACCACAGGAGGTAGCGAGCTTCTCTAGTCTGAACAGTTTTTCTGCTCTGGTGATTAGCTAGCTAGTGGTCGGTGGAATACTTTGAAGTTCCAAGCTACCTAGCGAGGTGGCTTGAATATAATCTAGCGCACTAAAAGCTCATCGATGACAGATTTTAGTTATTTTAAGGTTTTGAAATGTACACAAATGTCAAGTCAGTGTTATCATCCTATCTAGCCGACTTTACTCTAGCTCTCGCTACGACCACGTTCACTACTCGCTCCAAGGTAATTTCTCTTACCACGACAACTACCGGGTGTATTGTACGTCAATTGAGTCATCATGGATAACGAGGATCGCCGAACACCAGTCAGTAGCAGTTTTTCGCACAGTTTTAATATTTTGGTTGAAATTTCAATTGAGCACTTTGGCGGTCAATTATTTGCGATTACGAAACACTTGCGCCAAGGGCAGTTATAGACCAAATTTCTATCTTTTAGAGATAGAAACAAACCAGAAGAGGGAAAAACAAAAAGTAAAACCTACTACGTTAATACTAGGCTAGCTAATGTGAGTCGTGGCACATATGGTACTGGGTCAACAAACTAAATCTCTAAAGTGCTCAGATTACGCATACCAGAATTTGTTCTGAACAGTACTAATTTATTAACTAGCTGCGAGGTAGGAGTTGCTGACAGATATCTCAAGACTCTAGCTAGCTGCACGATAGTAGTCTGAACATACCCCGATGGATATTTACCTCGCAGCCTCGCGGCTCAGTAAATATCGAACACTAATCACCGACACTGAGGGAAATAACTATTAACTATCAAGCATTCTTATTTATGAGTGCCTTGTCAGACTTTGATCGATCAAAGTAGCATTACCATAAAGGGGTGGCACCACGGCATTCTGGTCATTCCGTTCACGACTGTTCATACTGTATTGCACTTGTGCGCGCTGTAGTAGGAATAATATCGGACTTTAAAGGTAAGTTGAACTAACATCTAAAAAAATAACTCTTATTGTAAATCGGAAGGCAAATGACATTTTGGTAATTGTAAAACATTGGGATTAACGACAGAACAGGCAACCTACAACTCTGTGTACTGTACCGCTTCGGTTGCACTCAAATTTACGGCCTGCTCGGCCAGCCTCGAGACTTGTACTCAGTTAATTCACCAAGCAGCGTCTTATATGATCACCCGAAATGATTCTATATGTATGGAACTGGGTAGTAAACTACAATATATACATTGGTCCGATCGTTGCACTCAACTTCGTACAGGCTGATTAGCCGCGGCTGTTATACCTCAGATATTTGGGTGTTATACTAAACACTGAGAAGGGTGTAAGGACACGAGTGAAGAATAAAAACACTATTCTACTTTCGGAAAGTCATGCTTCTTCGACATCGAATTTATAAGGCAAATGAATACTTTGCTATCAACATAAGACTATACATACGATTGAGTTTATACTGAACCGTAGAGTTCGATAAGTCTCGATGGAGTTTTAGTAAAAAAATATGGAACAAAATATACAGCACAAGAAAGAGAACGAAGGCCTGAGGAAATGGTCTCGGAAACACAAGAAATATCGAAGATTTTCGTCAGGATTCTGAGTGTAATCACGAACAGGATGCTTGATGTTTACCCGCCGCCACTCCTGGTGTTGAAATACGGGGAGGCGCTGCTCCTAGCGAAGTTATTTCAATCTCAAACTCTGAACACTCTGGCATCTTCTAGGATAAAGAATTTAAATCGTTGGTAGGCCGTTTAAAGACCTGTAGCTCTGTATCTGGGTTCAAGCCAAGGTGTCCGTCCATCACCTTCGTGTGATAACGCTGAGTAAACAAAAGGCTGAAACGTGTTCATCTCTGATCACTACTCACGAACCGTTTCAAGCGGTAAAACATTGTTGAAAACGGGTTAATCATACCCTAACAGGTATCGAAGAACACTGTTTGAAATGGAATATGGGCTCAAGTTAGATACGTAATGAATTCTGAGCTAGACCCCTGTTGAAGCCGGAGTTGAACCCAAATTTCGTCTCTGCATGCTCAAATTTCAGTAAAAGTACACATGGCTCAAGGTCCAAAACAACGAGTGGTCCGAACTTGCGGAACTATCCCTAAAGCCTGCAGAACGGAGATATGAATGTCTGGGGTACTATTGTTCAATACCAGTTCTCAAAAACTTATAATGAGAAGTTATCATAATATAAAGAAATGAAAATTATCGAAGTTGATGTCTCTGCTTCTCAAATGCTAATAACGTTTTAATTTTATTCAGCGGGAAGCGGCGATGGAACATACATACTTTATATATATACGGTAGTATCATTCAGATATATATATAATTGTAAGAAGGTAGTTAATCGATAGTAAGTAAAATATTTACATCTATATGTTAAATACATTAAAAAAAGTGTTTGACAAGGTAGCCGTGTTCACAGAATATATTTATGTATAAATTAATGTATTGAGTGTGTAACCTGATGTTTGGTTAGGCTTTTTTTAAAGTCCCATGTACTGCGACCAGTTCGTCCATGCTCCACTATAGGTTATACTCCTTTTTTAAAAGTCAGTTCTTCGTTTAGGTAGATTTAGAGTGCGTTTCCAGTGTAAATTATGTAGTACATCGAGCATCGTACTGTAGATACCTCAACCATATATCATTTTAAAGCTTATAAAATTGGCTACAAGAATATATAAAAAGTTTTTAGTTATTCGAAAATCTCGAATTTTCCCCCATTCCGTTTTTCCGATCTGGTTAAATTTTCTAATTCCCCGAAACGGTTTTGTAGCTGAGATATATATCAATTGACATTTTGTGAAAATTTCAGACAAATCGAACAAATTCGTTTTGAGTTGGAGCTTTATAAAAACTCTATTTTGGATCAGTGAAAATCGGAAGCGCAAATGTACTAGCTTTCCAGCGATTAGCAATCTCTTGGCCAATCATAGTTTGACCGTGTGACTCTTGAAACTGTCCATTTTCCGCCGAGCTATAAAGTTTTCTTTTCGCAAAAACATATAGTACGTTATTCGGGAGTTTCTTCTTGTGTTTACGGCTATTGCTAAAAAGCGAAATGGAACATCTATAAAAGGCAATGAAAGGTCAACAAAATCGAAGGTGAATGCCAGCGTCGTGTAAAATTTCAGTGATGGTCCCATTTAGGGGTCTTTGACAAAAGGCAATTACGTAACAAAACGCGGTACCTTTTAATGTAAGTGAACAAGTCCAAGGACGACAGAAAAGCTGATCAAACAACGTATATATTGATAAGTTAACAATATTTCGGCTGGCCAAACCAGCCTTCAGGTAGATCTTACAAGTGAATAATATTTCACAATGGTAAGTAAAATTATAAAAAGTGATTACACTTTCGTTACGGCTGAGTGACACTTGTCACATGTTAATTGTCTGCTATCAATAAACTGACAGGACCTTTAACTTCTGGTTAAAAACTTCCTTTTGGTATTGCTTCGTCAATATTGATTTTTTTTAGCGGAGTTTTTGGTATATGAAACATTGCTACTATAACTATTTCTGTGGGAGAACATTTTTTTCCTACCTTTTTCGTTTTGAAGGTATCCGTTATCTTAAAGGGGCCGTCTCACCCACAGTGCTTAGCGTACTTTTGTTATTGTTTATATCCGGGACTTTGACCCCTATTCACGGCGGGAACCTCACGAACTAAACGTATTCTTTATGTTGGTGACATGATAATTTTGATTTGAACATGGATGACCTTGATGAAACTTAAATAGTACCTTACAAGTCAGTGAATGTGAAGTCAACAAAGTGTTATACAGCAGTACTTGGCTGTACTATAACATTTACCGCTCACGCGTCGCTGCTATAAACGAAACCCTATAAACAGAGAACACACTCTCCGGGTATAAACACTAATAATTATGAAAGCGAGAGGTTTCTCTAGGGTTTCTCTCCTCGGTTCTTTTTTACTTGCAGACAGAGAGAGAGCTAGAGAGAACTGCTAGCAGGCAATCTCGTTGCTGGCAGTAGCAGAGAACCAGTTCAAGAGAGAACAGTGAACGAATTACAGCTTGTTTCAATGGGAAATTATTATCACGGCGGCCGGCTCTGTTGTCAAATTTCGTGCGAGTATAAACTTTCATCGATCCGATGAATCCGAAAAGAGAGACCTGTTTCCACAAATTGAACGCCGAAGCCCTCAAAATGATTTTAGGAAATTGCTCAATTCTTTTCGGGTCGACCAAGCGGAGTTTCGTTGCCTATAATATTTTGTTGACTTTACCGCTCACCCGTCGCTTCCGCGCGAATCCTGTCATCAGTACTATAAACAGAGAATACTAATAATTATCAAAAGAGAGGTTTCTCCCCTCGGTTTTATTTTCCCTGCAGAGAGAGAGAGAGAGATCATCTGCTAGCAGGCAATCTCGTTGCTGGTGCCAGAGAACCAGTTCAAGAGAGAACAGTGAACGAATAACAGCTCGCCTGAATAGGAAATTATTATCATGCAGTCTCGGCGGCTTTCCGTTGTTTGTCAAATTTTCGTGCGAGTATAAACTTCAAATGAACAACCCGGTGAATTTGAAAATCTCGGCAAAATCACTGTCTAAAAGCCCAAATCCCGCCCTTCGAAACCAGAGAGAGGACCTGTTTCCACAAGTTAAACGCCAAAGCCCTGAAAATGATTTTAGGAAACTGTTCTTCAAGTGGAGTTTTGTTGCAAATTGTGGTCACGTAAGCCAGCCACGGTGTTCAAAAACCCAAATCGGCTCAAAGATAGTAGATACTCGAACTAAGCGCTAATATATCTTTACATATAAAGATTAATGGTCAGAATAGCTTCTCCATGTTGTAGGTGGAAATCGTGGACCCAAACGGACAATTGTTTCCTTTCGTTGAGGACGAATGAGACTAGCATCCATCAGAGAACTACGGCCACCTGAAATAAAACTAAAATTTGCAAGACCAAATAATTTAAAACACTTAAATAAGAGGCTCAATAGGAAGAACAATAAAAAAGGTTCAACCTAAAATGATTTTTCTGACGATAGCTGGAAGGATGGCAGAGATGTAGAGAAGATTAAGACCACTACCATAAAACTCTGGATTTCGATGGCATCGAAAATGGCCGCTATGCTATGTGAGCGCGCTAAGCACTGTGGGTGAGACGGCCCCTTTAAGTTTATTAACTGAATCTGGGCAATATCATTCTTCTACTGTTTGTTATGTAAATTGGTCTTGTAATTGACCTATATCATTATGACGTCAAAACAATCTATTGTTTAAACGCTAAGGATCACGGTCGTGGGAGGGGGACAAAACAGCAACAACACAAAGGAAATAGCTATCAAATGCATTTTGTAGAACGTAGAATAGCGGTAACAGCCACCAAATACGGTAAATATTGTTGGATAAACATTGATACGGCTGATATCTGGAAACCAGACAATTCGAAGTTAAATTTTCTCAGCAGAGCAGATTTAGTTCAAAATTCTATTGTTCAAGTCGATTCTGTCCCCCTCAGAAACAAGCCGTGACGTCATAATGATATAGGGTAATTGGAACTGTAATTTATGCATACTGTGTCGCTCTGGCAGTTCAGATAGGTATCTGATTTCCTGATTTGCTCATATGGAAAACGAATGAATTAGCCAACAGGACAGGCGTACCCATATAAGTATAACAACTTCTACCATAAACCGTTTTGAGAATCGATACAAAACTTTACAAATTAACAAATAACTCTCCGGATTTTGGGGCGAGGGTGTACCGCAAGGTTTCAAAACCCTGACTATTTCAGACCAAAATATCTGACCCTGACCCCGAAAATCTCAACCCACGTAGTCTAAAATAGTACAACTTTTAAATCTGTTCTACCTTGAAACTGTCAATAGAGATTTCACTACGATCATTTTTACGAGACGGCTTAGTGCGCGTTTTGCTTACAATGATTTTCCTTAGTTTGCTTTTAACCCCCTCTCACCCAGGGGCGGATCCAGGAAATGCAGAAAGAGGAGGCCGCGACATAAGCCGAACCTCACGCTGCACGATTAGCCTAGGTTGGGATAAACTAGATGAACGAAGGGCTAAACGCAAAGCGGTCACTGTGCACAAAATCCGAAATAATTTCGCGGCGGCTGGCCTTATTGAGTTGTTTACAACAGTTGGAAACTCGACCCATTATAATCTAAGAGGATCTGACACAAAACTTTCCTCCCTAACCAAGAACTGAATTCATGAAAAAAGTTTATCATACAATTGTGCAAAAATATGGAATGGGCTTCCAGCCAAACTACGCGAAACAACGTCTCTTGTTTCTTTTAAGAAACAAGTTGCGACCACCACTCTCCTTAGTGACTAATATAGTTATTTATTTATTCATCTAGTAGTTATCATTTGATAGGATACCTTTTATAATTACTTGAGAAAAAAATTTATGACCCAGAAAAATTGTAAATAAAAATATTTTTAATATATTAGCTTAGCCTAGACATATCACGATTTCGTAATTAGGATATTTTTGTACCACACGTCACGGCTTCTATGGAAATCAGATTGTATCTGTTAGAATTCTCCGTGTTCTTTAAATAAAGTCGAAGTTTTTATTAGCTAGGGGGTGCGGGGGCATGTATCCCAGCCAACGAGAGGGGGAGCGCGGCCCCCTAGCCCCCCCCCCCCCCTAAATCCGCCCCTGTGACCTATGATGCTAAACAATAGCTGTGTAAGTACTATTTACTTGTTTTCCAAAGCCTTTAAAGAGTCCGTGAGTGCTAAATGTTTTTTTAACACTGACCACGAAAGATTCGCGTCAAATTATATGTGACATCTATTTTGATAAGCTCTCGTCGCGTCAGCATTTGCTCTGCCGATTTAGCTGAAAGAGCTGATGAGCTATTTAAAAGTTTCTCTTTCAAAGAAGAATATCGAACACTTGATAAATAAACTGCCCAGGTAACTGACCTACATTCATAGCGCTGTGATCAAGTGCTGATTGCCGATAACAGGTTTACCGTATTTTGCGAAACCAAATGAAACGAAATCGAAGTTGTATTTTGCGAAGTTCTCATTTGCGAATACATACTAAACGTACTACGTTTATTATCCCCGTTTCTCTCCCAAGGAGTTTGACTCGTTACCGACAAATGTATGGAAAACTGAAAATACGATTGCACGCTTCTCAGCACAGCTACATCCCTCAAATGTTGATCAGTTAATCTTGTACCTGGTATCTTAAGTTTGCAGACAGTGAATATTTTAGAAATTCGATTTTACGGAAATTATTTGGCATCGGATTCCCATACAAACACTGTATTTCGCGTCATGTTTGCACCCCTTTCAAAATGTCGGAATTAACCGCGAACTGGTCTATAAGATCCAGATTGAGATCGGTCCATGCCAACTGATAAAATGTTTCTTTACCCATCGTCCTCGCTCTCTCTCGTGATGGTTGGTCGGTCGGTCGGAACAAAGTTAGGGGATCTGGAACCAAGTCGGCTAGAAGACTCGCGTAAAAGTTTTCATGTATTCCTCGACTACTTTTTCCTCTACTAGTTGTGGATTGACAATTTGCGTAGAGAGCTCGGAAAAGAGGTGTAGTTAAAAAAAAATAACTTTTCCAAAAAATTGGGACGGTGTCAAGCTTTGTATTTTCTATTTTAACTTTTTCAAAAAAATTGGGTCGGTCGGGCGATGGGAAAAGAAACATTTTATTGGGATGGCCTTGTTACTGTTTTCATTGAAGTGTGACCCTGGAAGTTGCAAGTCGTGTTTGGAAAATTGCATTTAGCGGACCGTCAATCAAACGTGGAGTCCCCTAGATTTAATTAAATTTGATTGACGGTCGACTAAATACAATTTTCCAAAACGGCGAAACTTGAAACTTAGAGGGTTGTACTTCACCGAAAACCGTAATAACCATGGAAACACTTATTTCACACCGTTAAGTTGTTAAATGAAAACCTTTCCAGAAAGCCTCTACAAATGTTTTTCGCACCTTTGCTAAACACTAGCCATTGCAACAAGAACCTCGACCAACATTTAATACAACGCCTTGACCTTCAATATAGTTACCATGACATGTTTTAATACACTGTGGCATTCGCACAAATTACTGAAGGATCGCTGACACATGATAATCCCTTCAGTGACACCCTGTGGCCCGCAGGAAACTACATCCGGGAGTTCATATCATCATCGCTCTATAGATCAACAAATTAACGGTGAATATTCTCTACCTCTTTAATGGAGAAATCGAAAAGGAAGAAATCCGTTCATTGGGGAGAAGATTATGAAAACCTGGAACGAAAAAGAGAAACAAAAAGGATTTTTTTTCTGGACGAAAAAAATAAATACAGTTCTCTTCCAGTCAACATAACTTGACGATCTTGAGTTGGATGCCTTTGGCCGGATTAGCTACGTGCATGTTTGGATCAACATTCACCTTTCGATCAAAGCTATATCGTCCCCATTTTCTCTCTCTTTTTCGCTTCCCGTTTGCTGCCCTTGTTTCTGTAATTTTCCCCGACTTGGAGTTAGGGAATTTATTTCAGTGGGTATAATAATTTTAAATCAAAAGTACGTGCACAGCATTAGCCTTAAATACAGCCGCCTCATGTAATGGAACCCTTTGAACGAGCTGAGGCCAGGAGTCGAGCTAGCATTATGAAATACGGCCAATCAAATGCATTCTAAGTGACAGCGATTAGTCCGTATATCAATATTATTTACACTTTTCTTGGTGCATCGTATATCTCGTGTAGTTTATTTGCATTTTACTGCTTATCGTCGTTGCGTTCGCTCTAAATTTGCCAGTTTACAGTTCACCGCAGACACTGACCGACTAATTGAAGACAAAACAAGAGGCTGTACCAGCCTTTACTCGGGCCATATGGAATTTCAACAAGGAATAGTTGGTATTCTTTGCAGGTTTGATTAAAAAAGTATTTTACACTTACAATTGTTTTAGCCTTTGGGAGAATAAAAAAATACATATATAAATTATTTTTAAGAAGAATTGTGATTCTGTCTCCAGAGAAGCCATGTAATAAAAATATTATATTAGTTATGTAAAAATAATCCTATGTTAGAGTGCCTGGGATGATGCCATGTTTATAACAGTAGCTACATATGTTTGAGACAATATACATGTAGCAACACAAGACCAGTTATAATATAGTGAACACGAATGGTTAATTCTGACCTGCTCTGCCGAGACTTACAACCTTTTATCAAACAAGTTTGAGTTCACATGGTTTTCAGGGAAGAATAGGTGAATCCTTGCTGACGTCATTGTTTACATGTTTGCCTCATTAGCGTCAATTAAACTTCAAGCTACAAACAAACAGAGTACATCAGTTGAAAGAGAATTTTAAACTTAGTAATCACCGAAAATGTAAGATTGATATCAATGTTAAATATTTACAGAGAAATTGACTTTTAAAAACTGTAAAATGGGCTGGGGGGCAAAAGTTGCTGTCAGCCATACATTCTTTGTAAATTTTGCTATTTTTAAATACTTTTCCTCAAAATAAATTTATTTTATCATTCTAAAATTTTCGGTGATTATCAAGTGTGTCAATCTCTTTCGATTTATCGACTCTGTTTGTTTATATGTACGTTGCTTGAAGTTTGATGTATGCTAATAAGAAAAAAACGTAAACGAGGATTTGCCTATACAAGAGGCCAAGTAAAACCTCAACAACAAGTCTTTAAAATAACACATGCAATGTTCCTTTGAACTTCCTTCCAGTGATTTAGCATTCAGTTTTGCACTGTATCAGTAGCTTTGCATATTTACTGGCAGCTACTACACCAGGGATCAACCCCCATGTACCCTGGGGATTTGCACAAATACCCAATCAAACTTGTTGTATCATATCCCCTGGTATGGGGCACAGCAATTAGTAAAAATTCATACAAGGTTCCTGATCTATGAACCAAAGTGAGCTTTTCCCCCTCACCGATGGGCAACAAACAATTAATTCTGACAGGTTCCCATGGATCCACCCCAGGGGGAAGCTGCTAATACATGCATTATTTACCCATCCATTTAGTACAACAACATAATAATTTAAGGCAGCAGTCATGATTATGTATGTAATCTACTAGATTTAGCCTGTATATTAATATATAAAATGTACATGGCAACAAGGGAACTAGTACTACTACTACTACTAACAGAGGAGAATGTCAATGTATTTAGCATCATGGTATTGCTAATTGGGGACAAACTCATTTACTCTATGTATACAACTATATCCACTACACTTGAGGGTGGTCACTACCAGAGATTTGGTTGCATTCTCAGTGTCGGCCTACAATTTAACATTCTGATCCAAGAAGACATGAAGGTCTAACCATTTGCAGATGTCAGAGCAAAGGCAGTACCAGTTCTCCCACTTATTTGAAGGTCCCACCAGGATTTGAACCCACTACCTCCTGCACAACAGACTGACACTTATAACCACTGAGCTTACTGGAATGCAGTTAAAGCAAACTGGAGGCTACCATCTTTCTGTTATAGGCCCAAACTTAGTTCAGATAAAATTAATCCAATTGTAATTAAATTATAAATACATATTGATGATGTAACTTTGAAATTTAGAATAAATTATTAGTTCTCAAATAAATTATAGACTGCATTCACGAGTCCATTTCAGAAATAAACATGCGATTTCCACTCGGTTTTTGGATTATTGGAGTCATCTGTCTTCACACCAAATAATTAATTGTAGTTGTAGATCTTCCCGCTTGTTTAGAAGTGGATCCGTATTCCTATTTTACCGAAAGAACTGATAAATTGGGCCAATTTCTGGAGCCCATTTTCTAGTCTATTAGAAGCCATTTAAACTTTAAGAGGAAACAAGATCTAGCTTGTATAGATATATAATGGTACCAAGAAAGGGGAAGGGAAAGAAAGAGTGCCACTAACATGTAAGTATACTCTCTCAGTTCTGGACCAAATTTATTTTATTTTATCAACTTCATCTTGCAATAATGATAAATACACTACTCTATACATAATATCATATCTATGAAGTATGTCAGTTTAAAAAAAACACATGAAATACACTGGGAGTAATTGCAAAATACCCCCTCCTCATTTCTCAACTTTTTCATACAAACCTTCTAAAAACCTAACCCTGAAATAATAAAAAACCTAACCATTTAGACCCAAAATCATTCATAGAACGAGTCTAAATACACTGACCTGAACTAAAGTGGAGAATGTGGGGGTATTCTGCAACTAAGCCGGAACAGGTTTTTACCAGTGTCGATATTTAAACACGCCACTCATCAGAGTCATTTATAGTTCGTTTGAAAAAATCTTCATTTCGGATTACTTATTCAGTTTATACTCACTCACTGCATTCTAGATTTTCGTTCCCGAAGTTATAAACATTTAAATACATGTGCATATAATATTTTAAAAGGCCCCTGTCAGTCAGAGAACTGAGAAATCGGGTCATTTCTACTATAGTCTATCAGTACTTTCGAGAGGTTATATATAATAACAATAAATAACAACACAACAACAGTCAATTGGTATAAAGGTTATCATGTTCAGATTAGCGGCTACTTACATTTACAAGCTGTTGTCTTTATATATAGTCAGTGTTCATCGCATGCAGAGCACTGTCACGTCTCACGAGTGTGTCTTGAAGCATGTCGCATAATATGTGATAAATTCCCGTCCAAAGCCCGTGAAACACCTCTCAGCTTTAGAAAAGACAAAAATCTTGGTATTGCACTTGAAGGAACCTTTGGTTTACACAAAAAAACAGCTGATATTAAAGGTTTTGCCAAGTCAAAACTCTCACTCGCCGCCATCTTGAAAAACCTGGAAATGTTATCCACTGGTCACGTGGACAACATTTCCAGCATTGCGCCAGTACTGTTCACTGGGACAACATTGCGCCAGCACTGTTCACAGTACTGGCGCAATCTGATTGGTCGACGGCGCCAAAACTCGACACAAATAAAAAATAAAAATAAAAAATGTACACTTGCGATTTCTGACTCGCGCCAGCCGAAGGCCTGGCCCGAGTAATAATGTCACAGCTAGCCAGGACTGGAAATGTTAACTCTTTTGGAGGCCATCTGAATGCCTAAAATAGCTAGGATTTTGTGTTATTAATTGAATCCACAAGAGCAACTGAGCGGCGGATGGTAGCTATATATAGATCTTGATCAGGTCTGTTCACTCATTAACCGAGGCCTAGTATGAATTTGTTGTATTTTTGAAAAACATTTAGCAGCTCTACTATCATTAGTAGTAGTATTCTTAGCATCATCATTTTATTATTAAGTTTAATTTAGTAATTTGATGTTTATTTACGAAGTTATTGCATTTTAAAGTATTTTTAGTAATTTTTAGTGTTGTAAATAGATGTACAGTTAAATTATTCTTAGTAGTGTTTTTTTTAAGTAGACACACGACCCCATGCATAAGCCTTGTGCTTTAATTATAATCGTGTTAAAGGCAATCTATTCTATTCTACAAGTTGCATAATTCTTTTTTCGCCAAACTGGTCGCGAACAAGACTTATTTGTAAGTATCACCGAGTGTGACAGCGGTGTAAGACGATTACATATAGGTTTATTATGTTAATAGGTTTATTATGTTAATAGGCTTTAACGCCTTTCATAATAACATGTTATTTACTGTGAAGTACTCGTAACGCCTCTAAAAACGACTGTGCGTTGGGGACTCTATAGCTAGCACCTCTATCGGAAAACAGTGGGCTACCTGTGTACTTAATATTTTTCAAACACTTCAAACATTATAAAATTTTGAATCAAACTGAAACAAAAAAATATCTTCATTTTAGATGGTTGACATCAATGTCCCCGGGCTGATAGCTATCGTGGTATTCTACCTTCTTATTCTCGGTGTCGGGTTGTGGGCGGCGAGGAAGAAAAAGGGGACTGAAGAGGACACACTGTTGGCGGGAAGAAGTCTCGGCATTTACGTTGGATCTTTTACTATGACAGGTTAGTTGAAGATCAGTAAAAATAAAATCTCAGCTGGGTCAATGATAGCCTGCTATGCAGACGTATTTTTTCACTCTCATAAATTCGAAGAAAAAAGTAACGTCTGCTTACCCGAGCGCTTAATTAGTTTCCAAAATTCAAGCAGACGTCAGCACGTTTGTTTTATTTTTCTGCCCAATCAAAGCCATTGTTAGTATTTTAGTGAATCGGCGCGCCAGTGAACACTCTCCTATAATTGGTCAATGGCAAATGTATTGTCTGAAACCTTTTAAATGCAACATTACGTCACTTTCCAGGATATGGAAGGTACAATCTGATTGGTCCATAACACAATGAGGCGTGCATATTGGAAACTAATTAAGCGCTCGGGTAAGCAGACGTTACTTTTTTCTTCGAATTTATGAGAGTGAAAAAATACGTCTGCATAGCAGGCTAGGTCAACGAAGTCGCATCCTATTTCTCTCTGTGTTTTTAAGATCAATAGGCGTTTTGCAGGAAACAGTCACGTGCTGATATATCACTTCAATAACGAATGAATTGAGCTCGCAATCCATGGGAAAGGCTCTTTTTGGATGGGAAACAATCTTCATAAACGCTGTTTTAGAAAGATCGACAATCGATTGGAGGTGGAAAATAGCATTTTCAAACAGGTTTTGCTAATAACATTACCAATTTTGTACAATTGCCTTAAACAAATGAAGTCCAAAATTGTTTTCCACTAAGTACAACCACGTGATTGTATTCTGCAAAAGACCCCATTAGTATTTTCCCATTAGTATTTTCCCATTAACACTAGGGCTACCGAATGGTAAATTCGAACAATGGCGAGCAGGGCCGGGTTGTTCAAAGCCCGATTAGTGTTAATCCTGGATTAACTCTGCACAAAACCTATTGGTTGTCATGGAAATTAACCCTGGATTAGCACTAATCGGGCTTTGAACAACCCGGCCCAGGAGAGCATCTTGTTTTTTTGGGCGAGCACGAGCAATTTTATTTTATCACAGCTGCGAACAACGCTCTATACAAACAACGAGTAAACGAGCACCTTGGGAGAAAGCAAGTACGAGCAATTCGAGCACACACAATCGTTTTTGCGAGCATTCGAGCAAAGGCCTATAAAAACGAGCACTTCCAAATTTTGACTGACCATTGGGTAGCCCTAACATTTGGTTTAACCGGTCTTTTAACCCTTATTGATATCTTATGAGGATAGTGGTCCCTAATCAAAACGGGTATCTATTGATTAATAATACGAGAAAACTACAAGCAAAAATTGCTAATAAAGAATGAATGAACACTTTTATTGAGAAGCAGTTTCAAAGGAATATTATGTTTGTTACACAGGATGTTTCTTACTAATACCTAATCTTAATCGTGACCCTAAATCCGCCTAGCTACTACCTCAGTTTGTTTTGGGAATATTACATCACACGATATTAACTTTCGTGGATTGGGTGAGGCTGAAATGAGTACAAAAAGTGATTACTTGGTACACTTACCTTTTTCCTTCATGAAATGAAACAATAAAACACCTTAGTTGTTTTGGAAATATTACATCACACGAGATGGGTGGGAAACCTTGTTCCCAAGATCGGACATCGTCCGTTTTCCTGCTTGAAATGAAACTATGAAACACCTACCTATGTTTTTAAAATACTATATCATACCAGATGGGTGGGAATCCTTGGTGCCAAGATGGGATATCGTCCATTTTCCTGCATCAAATGAAACTATGAAACACCTACCTCTGTTTTGGAAATATTACATCACACGAGATGGGTGGGAAAACTTGGTCCCAAGATGGGACATCGTCCGTTTTCCTGCTTGAAATGAAACTATGAAACACCTACTTCTGTTTTGAAAATATTACATCACACGAGATAGGTGGGGGTCCCAAGATGGGAGATCGTCCGTTTTCCTGCATGAAATGAAACTATGAAACACCTTAGTTGTTTTGGAAATATTACATCACACGAGATGGGTGGGAAACCTTGGTCCCAAGATGGGACATCGTCCGTTTTCCTGCTTGAAATGAAACTATGAAACACCTACCTCTGTTTTGGAAATACCACATCACACGAGATGGGTGGGAAGCCTTGTTCCCAAGATGGGATATCGTCCGTTTTCCTGCATGAAATGAAACTATGAAACACCTACCTATGTTTTTAAAATACTATATCATACCAGATGGGTGGGAATCCTTGGTGCCAAGATGGGATATTGTCCGTTTTCCTGCATCAAATGAAACTATGAAACACCTACCTATGTTTTGGAAATACCACATCACACGAGATGGGTGGGAAACCTTGGTCCCAAGATGGGATATCGTCCGTTTTCCTGCATGAAATGAAACTATGAAACACCTACCTCTGTTTTGGAAATACCACATCACACGAGATGGGTGGGAAACCTTGGTCCCAAGATGGGATATCGTCCGTTTTCCTGCATGAAATGAAACACCTAGCTGCGTTTTGGAAATATTACATCACGCGAGATGGGTGGGAACCTTGGTACCAAGGTGGGATATCGTCCGTTTTCCTGCATCAAATGAAACTATGAAACACCTAGCTGTGTTTTGGAAATATTACATAACACGAGATGGGTGGGAAACCTTGGTCCCAAGATGGGATATAGTCCGTTTAATTTTCTTGCATCAAATGAAACACCTAGCTGTGTTTTAGAAATATTACATCACACGAGATGGGTGGGAAACCTTGGTCCCAAGATGGGATATCGTCCGTTTAATTTTCTTGCATGAAATGAAACTATGAAACACCTAGCTGTGTTTTTGAAATATTACATCAAACGAGATGGGTGGGGCATGCTGAGGTCCTTGGCCCTAAGATGGGTACAACAAGTGATCACGTGATGCATTTACTTTTGTTCCTGCATTCATACCTTCCCTCTTCCAACAGTGCGGAGAGCCGGGTTGGCGCAAGTGGAAAACACTTCGCCTCTCACTGCTGTGGCCAGGGTATGATTCCCGAACGTGGTACAAGATGTGAGTTGTGTTTTCTGGTATCTCCCCCTCATTCCGAGGGTTTTCCGGTTTTTCCTTCATCCTAAAAAAAACAGTTTTAAATTCCATTCGAATTTGGAATCCGTCGACGTATTTATACATTAAGGTTTGTTTTGTTTGGACTTTAAGGCGCGAAAACCAATTCCTTTTCTGTCGTCATTCACTTAGTTTAATTAAGTAACATTAATTCACCAATATACCCTTTTGTTGCCCCATTTCAGATCACGTGTTCCATTCCCTAGTGTATCGTCTCCTTTATTTCTTGTTAACTCATGAAAAGATACATTAATATGGAAATTTCTTGAAAACAAAAATCCTTTTTCTCAAAGGATTTGAGATGGGCGCAACAAACAGGCCAGTCAAAGGGTCTATTCATTAAGTGTTAATGAATTGACTTACAACAGTTGCTGCATTTCTTGACGAAATTAAACACACTCATTCTTCTTGAAACAGTTCAGAGCAATAGAGAAAGTGAAAACAAATGAAATAACAAATCTAAATTAAAGTTTAAGACCTAGGCCATGTTAGGGGCCTTTACGATAAATGGGAACTTCGCAAGGGAGCGATCGATGCTTGTGAATACTGTATCAAAATGTGACGCTTGCTATTGCTGTTTTCCCGCATTTGGAGCAACTCGCTGGCGATATCAGATCCGAGATGGCAGCGCGCGGGAAAATCGAATGAGTTTTATTCGTTCAGAAAAGGGCTTGGTCACGTAATTGCAGAGGGAGCAGAATAGTAATACGTATCATCCCAGGGATTAGAAAGGGCGTGCGCTATTTGCATTAAGGCCTAAGGATACATTCCAATTCCTCATGCTTTGGGAAACTCGAACTTATACGTTAAGAAACGTACATATGATCGTAGTTTCGTCCTGCTACAGTTCTGCTCGAAAGCAATGTACTAAGCATATTTTGTTTGCGTTAGAAAGTTCACACGAAAGTTCAAAGAAATTTCAAGCCAAGTCATTCAAAGTTTCAACAAAATTTCGATAAGCCTTTCGAACTTTCGTTGTGAATTTTCGAAAATACGAATTCGAAAATTCGTTGTAATTTTGTAATTATTAAGTTGAAAGACCCTGGAGAAGGTGGGCTGAAAACATGCAAAAATAAATAAATATTCAAGCGTTCAAGGCTTAAAGTATTACCATGCATGTACGACAGTACAAGTTTATAACCTCACGCGTCTAGTTACGTTTTCATTGAAGTGCGACTGTGAAAGTTTAAGACTCGTTTGGAAAATTGCATTTAGGGGCCGACCATTTGACTTTTGAGGGGGGGGGGGGTGTTTTTGAAAAAAAAAATCCTGCAAGCCAACGGTGTTGAAAAAAAATATCCTGCAAGCGGAAAAGCTTTGTTCTGGCTCCGCTTTTTTCGCCAAAAAAAATTCGTGCAACAACACTGCTAAAGAAAAAATAATCGACCACAGACAAGAACACCCACCCCCCTCCCCCCCCCCCCCCCCCCCCTCAAAAGTCAAATGGTCGGCCCCTTAACAGACCGTAAATCAAACACGTGAGGCTGTTCTCATACAAAGCTTTCAAAGGCGTACCGCCTAGATTTAATTAAGTCTAGGCGGCACTCGTTTGATTGCCGGTCGGCTAAATGCAATTTTCAAACGAGTCAAACTTTCACAGTCGCACTTTAAATGAAAACGTAAAGATGCGTGAAGTTATAAACTCAAGATCAACAAGTATTAAAATCACTGCCGGGCGCCACTGAACGTCAACTTAAACCAATTAACTATACCGCCTTTGAAATGTAGTTACTTACCAAATTCAATCAACATTTAGGAGTGGACATTAAGAGTACTTTTCCTGCTTGCAAAGAACAGTATAAATGCCCCGGGCATATATCACAACAGTATGTCAAAAGTCCTGGCATAGCAGCGTTCAGCCGGAAGTCATGTGATACTAAACGAAGGAGCAAACTCGGTGATCCGGAAAATTGTGGTGTTATCCATATGGTACCCTGGCTTAGTTGTTTTTCAGTATTTTTTTAAGTTTTCCACTCGTGTTCTTCTAGTGTTCACTCGTGTTCTACTCGTGTTTTACTCGTGTTCACTCGTGTTCTACTCGTGTTCTACTTGTGTTCTACTCGTGTTCACCCATGTTCTACTCGTGTTCTACTCGTGTTCACTCTTGTTCTACTCTTGTTCACTCGTGTTCTACTCGTGTTCTACTCGTGTTCTACTCGTGTTCTACTCGTGTTCTACTCGCGCTCTGACTCGTGTGGGGTTTTAGATCAGAGCCATTAAAAGTGGTCGTACATTTGCGCGTCGTGCGCTGTAAGTGGTTTCACGATAAATAAACAAACATATTTTTCAGGCTAAATTCTCTTGGTGGACATTTGTTAGAATTTTTTTTTTATAAATTCGTTCTTTATCAAACAATTAAATAATTCGATTCTTTACGTGAAAAGGCAAGTAAAAACATAAAGAAGAAGAGGAAGAAGAAGGAGAATATAAAAAAAACATGAATGGCCCCATGGCCCCCTAAAACAAATTATGGCACATAAATTGAGAAAGTGATGGGCCATTGTCCCATCACTTGAACTGGCCTTCCTAATCACTAATTACTCAGCAGGCGGCGTAACCTGGAATAGTATTGGCTATCCACACAATGCCTAAATCTGAAATGATACAAACCCTAACCCTAAAACAATGGAATACTTTGTCAGTGCAATCAAAATGGGGTCCAATAAAATGCAAGGTTTTGAGAGGTGAAGGCCTCCTGGGGGGAGTCGGTTCGAATTCCTTTCAGCCGCCGTCTTGTTTTGTGGTATTACCGCTGCCCCCCGACTATGCAGCGATCAGATTGATACCACAAAACAAGATGGCGGCTGAAATGAACCGACTCGCACTAGCTGCCACGTGATGTACGTATTACTATTCTGCTCCCTGTGGTAATTTCAGTCTTATCGGCGTATCGTAGACCTATCACGTATTGCAGTGGGTATAGGTACGCTAACAAGGAACACTGTTTTTCAACCGAGGTTCCCTTTAAGCGCTGTGTTTTTAACGCAAAATTTAAAACAAACGCAGTTGAATATTCATCAAGGAAAATGTTTACTCCTTCCCTCTTAACGTTTTAATCATCTCTTGAAAATCCACGTATGTATCTACGCTTTACATCATTCATTCGTTTTAACACACGGATGCCCGTATGCTGTCATTGAGTCACGTTGTTTTTTGTTGAAAGTAGTCCGAATAAGCAAGTTTCGTATTCTCACGAATGAGCTGGAACGATACATTTAATGTAGTATAAAACGGACGTATCTTTTCTAATGTTAAAGGGACACTCAACTCTGTGAAATGTGAAACAATTTTGCGGAAGGATGGGAAAAATTCGAGTGGATAAAGAAATACTGCTTTTGAGAGAAATTTAGTGCAACTTGAAATCGGTTCACTTTAAGCGAATTCAAGTTTCTAGAATGAGCTTTTGTAGTCCTCTTTAATCTTTGCCACCGGCTATCTAAAACAATTTAAAAGCATACCAGGACATTCACATGGTATTTCTCTTCTATCTCAGGGATTAATTTTTGTTGTTTTGTTTTAAAGAAACCTGAAGGTTCAGTTCTATTGACATTGGCCCTTGACATATGTTTAGTGAATTCCATATGTTTAGTGAACTCCATTGAGGGGCTCGTTCCAGCTCTGGAGCTGATCCATGGCGCAAATTGGGGTTCGATCGAATCCCCCTTCCTCACCCTCCATTTCATAAAGAAAAACAAAGAAGTTGCCTTGATCATGCCCCTATCAACCCCTCCTCTGAGAATCCTGGACTCGCCCCCGCAGCTCATCGGTGAGAATACGAAAATTGCCTAATATGAAATCATGACACTATTTAGTCACTTAGTCTCATTGACTAAGTGTGCAACTGACAACTGACAATGATACAGTTGCACTCCGTCCTTTTCATTGATAACATTAATCGATTAACTCATACGATACTTGTGTGTTTATTTATTCTTAGAAGGCCGGGTGCAGACATGGTGATCCCATTTGGTGCCCGACCTCTGGCGGCGAATAGAACAGGGTGAACAACTCGACAATGGTTGCGCTTGCTTTAGAATACTAGAAGTGCTTCAGGGTAGTGTCAGAATCACTAGGTCTTCAGGTAGTACCACTAGAAAATCTAACGATTTGGGCAGCCGGGATGGCGAAAGTGGTAAGCGCTTCGCCTCTCACCTCTGTGACCCGGGTTCAATTCCATTCGCGGCGCCACACGTGGCCCAGGTTCTATCCCCGGACGCGGCGCCATATGCGAGTTGAGTTTGTTGGTATCTCGCCCTTGCTCTGATGGTTTTCCCTCCCCACCCGCCCCCCCCCCCCCACCTTCCACAACCCCCCCCCCCTCACCCCCACCACAAAAACCAACACGCTAAATTGCAATTCAATCTGTAAAGAACTATGTAAAATGTCTGAAAAATGTGAGCATTTCAAAGACATTTTACAGACTTTGTAAAATGTTTGTAAACTGTACAAAAAATTACATATTTTTTTAAAGAAACATTTTATATATACAGTAGTAATTTTACAAAACGTCTGTCAAGGCATGTTTTACAGACATTTTATGCTCTTTAAATTGTTTGTAAAAGATCTGTAAACTTGTACATTCAGAGATAAATGTTATAAACAGTTTACAGACGTTTTACACAGTTCTTGTAAGTCTGTAAATTGTTCGATTTAGTGTACGGATACCTTTTGTGCGACCACATTACATAGTGTTTTCACAGTAGTTATGTGATTAAAAACAAATTATGGCAGTGAATCAGCGTCCAAGTAAGTTACGCCACATCGCGGCAAAACGTTGTGCTCCGCTGGCCAAAAGAACGAAGGCTCTGGTTTCATTTACAAGTTCCTGAGGGCTTAAACGCTTTTAGTAAATAGTTTTATTCACAGCGAATTACAGATTAAGAAAACTTCAACCTGTTAAAGTCTTAGCTTTTAAGTATTTTTTTTTGCGAAACATTGCACATTCGTACCTAAAATCAGAAACAGGGGTGATTGCCTTTGTTTTCTTTTAGTTTCGGCGGGAAACTGGGGATACACGCACGTGACTGGCTCATCAAATACGCATGCGCATCACGTTTTGCTGCAGTGTGAATATAAACAGGTCGCTCAACTGGAGTCTGTGCAAAAGTAAAGGCAATGCATCATTATCTGAAGACTTGCAACCCTGTCACTACCCTGAAGCAGAAACACTTGTCTTAGCACAACTTCAAGATAGTTTTTCCTTTTATCACTTTTTGCGATGTCTGGGTACAATTTTTAAGCATTAACACAGTTCAGCTACACATTTCGCTAGGATATGTTAATAAGCAGGCTACACACACTAAACAGTAACCACGGAAACCGCCACGAGACCGCCAGAGCGGTTTCATTCGAATCTCTTGTATTTCAGCGACCTGGGTTGGTGGAGGCTACATCAATGGAACAGCAGAAGCTGTTTACAAACAAGGCAGTGGTCTGGTATGGACTCAAGCTCCGTGGGGCTACACAACAAGCTTATTACTTGGTATGAACTGTGATCAGGCATTACATATTTGATTTTTATGTACGTGAAGGAAGAACTATAGACCAGTCCCAAATTTAATTGGCTTGATGAGTAAACTAATAAAACTCTTAACCCTTGCGTTTTCCCCTTAAAGACCCTGTGTCCGAGCCCATGGTGCTTTGCGCGCGCAAATCATTTTCGTAGGCTACGAAAATCAGAAAGAGCGGTGTTTTTATTATGTGACTCTCGAATCTTTCGAAATCCATCTCTAGTTTGGGCCATCGTGTAATTATTTATAGATATATATGCTTAACTGACTTTCTTTTATCTTAACTTTTGTATATATGTCTTTTAAAATGAAAATTTAGTCGAATATTTCTTCGAATCCCGGTCTAGAGTGGCGAGTGGAGGAATGCCGAAGAAAGAACAGACAGCGAGGCGAAGCGACTCGACAAATAATCCTTCAGCAGTCCACATTTTACTTTCTCTAGGTCTACATGAGAACACTTGTGGTTCAAAAGGACTACTACGTGAGTTTTCCGGGGATTTGCTGCACTAAGGGACCGGCGGGTTTCGTTGGAAATACAAAGCAACCTCTTCTGGCATCAAGATCATTCGTAATTATAATTTCGCACGGCTCAGCTCCACTGATGTGTTACGACTTATCTGTATCTGTATATGTTTTGCATTTTTATTAGCAGAGAAAGCAATGCCCTTAACCTTTTTTTTCATCCTCCAGTACGTCCAGAAAGTCTTGCTACCAAAACTACGACCGCGGGTCAAACTCCAATCTGCCGAGTTCAGCTGTTACTTCGCTGTGAGTTTGACTCGAGTGCGAGTACGACATTTCATTTTGCACTCAAAATATATCATTCGCAAGGAAAGTAGAGATCTTCAAATACAGCTAAACAATACTGGAGACATGAAAACAAGGTAGCAAGAGTATGTGTTTCCTTGTAGAGTTGTGAAAAGTCGCACTCGTAAACCGAATTAGAATCTAAAGGCAGTACAACTGGCTTCCTGCCGAATACTGTTAAAATCATATTCTAAGCATCCGGGGGAAATTCGTGGGCTCGATTGGGATTTTAATCCAGTAGAAATTATGAAATTTGTTATCCAAAGTGTATGTGTACTTTTATGAAACTTATAAACAATCGAGAGCATTTTAGTTCGACAAAAAGTTGGCCTTTAATTTATGCGGCCGTTGATAAACTATAGCCTCCTATGCAGCCGTCCTTAGTGTCGTCACGCACAAACAAACAATGGCGCAAAGCACCATGGGCTCGGACACAGGGTCTTTAACCCCCGATTGTTGTTGTGATGTGTCAAGTTTCTGAAGATTTTCTGAACAGAAACCATTTAGGACTGCTCCCGCACATTTTGCAGACCTGTCCACCCTAACAACAATTGTTCTCTTATTTATTTCAGGTGGCTTGTTTTTCGCTAAGATCATGCGTAACCGCCGTTTCGTCACCATGCTGGACCCGTTCCAGCGTAAATACGGTGCTCGTTTCGGTGGTCTCTTGTACATCCCGGCACTGATGGGAGAAGTGTTCTGGTCCGCCTCCATCCTAGCCGCTCTTGGAGCCACTGTCAGTGTTGTGCTTGGCTTAGACAGATTTACGTCAATCATTACGTCAGCTGCCATAGCCGTTGGGTATACGTTGATCGGAGGACTGTATGCCGTAGCGTACACGGATATCATTCAGCTCATGTGCATATTCATTGGCTTGGTAAGATTACATTACACACTTGTCTTTACTATTTACAGAGGAGTTATGTCACTTAGTACGCCTGCGCGTAAATGCTCCACCCCGGCCCCAGGTTACTGATAAGTTGTCAAATGCCCCACAAGTGCCCTAGGGAGGGGTGGACAGGGCAGGGCAGGGCATGCTTGGAATAGTCGACTGATACATAATCGAACACTTGCTTGCGTATCCATCAAAAACGCTTATTCTGTAATTGTCTAGAACAGTCTTCGATCTTTATTTTCTGAAATCAGAGCGGGCGTTTCTGTCAGTTATACATATTAACCTTATTATCCTTATTGACCTTTCTATTTGCCAGGTTTTCAATACACGATAACATTTTATTTCTTTTTGACAGTGGCTTAGCATTCCTTTCGTTTTGACCAACCCTGCTGTTAGCAACATATCCGACAACAGCTCGAAATGGATTGGAGAATGGCAGCCCCACAAAACTGGGCTATGGTTGGACTATTCAATGCATCTGGTATGAATAGAAATCTAAGCATTACTTACTCAACAATATCTGGACTTAATCTCAGTGGATCTATATTTGTGAGTTCATGATCATCTTGAGATCGTTCCCGGAGACCCAGGGCTTCGGAAAATTAAAGAGAAAGGCGAAACGGATGCCTTGGGAAGTCACTTTACAAAAAAACATTTCCAAAAATAGGTTGCTTGCCGTGTTTTCATTAGCATCCTTTTTATAATAAGGCCGGTAGGCAACGTTCACAATGCTGGGCACAATTGGTTATGAAAAGCCATTGCTGGATATAATTAACTAGTAAAACTATTATACTGGGCACCTTGTCCATCAAACTACATACTAACAGCGGCGATCCCATCCGTTGTAACACCTACAAGGTGGTGTAGGTGTGTGGTGCATTATGGGTTAATGCACGACACATTGAGCATGAGGTCCCAAATTCGATTTCTGTGTCGGACTGACGAGGGAGGGGGAGGAGGGGAAGTGTGAGTGCACCGTCGGCCTCAAGACTCTTACGAGACTGTCACGAGTTTCCGACGTTAAATAATTAGGTTACTTTACTTTACATTAAGATAGAGCGGTTTTCAGTTGAGTGTAGTGAAACCAAACACAAATTACCCACAGCCAGCCAATCATAGGAGCGAGTAATCACAAGTAACTCATAAATGGCTTCTCTGTGAGCCAATGACAAACCAAAGCAAAACCAAAACAATTTGCATTTGGTTTTACTTTGGATTCTGATTGGTTGGTTTACTTTCTCAGCCAATAGGAGAGCTTAGTAAACGCAAAACCAAAACACTTCCGACACTCAATTGAAATCCGCTCTAAAGCCAGTGACAAGTCATACTCGGTTGTTCTTTTGGCGCGTGACGATGAGAACATGGAGGAAAGCTATCGAAGGCTATTTCTTCTGTTTTGAGCTCGTTTTCCAAACGTTCAAAAGATGAAGGAGCAACTTTTAGTTGTAAAGACAATGTTAGAGAAAAGAGATGTTTTCGGCGAGCTCGAACAAATAACACGGTTGGATATTGACAACTCATTGACATGAATTGTCAGTTTGTTCATGGTAATTGATGACTACTAGTTTCATTGTTGTATATATACGTACCGCGAGTACTCTGGCTTCACACTTTGCTAATTGGATTAATTTTGAGTTTATAAATGGTTTTTGTATAGTATTATAGTTCCAAGGGTGTCCTTTTCCCCTTTCATTTTCCGACGGCCTGGATCTCTGAGGATGTCCCGAGATCTACAGACTAATAAAACCTTTAGAATCATGCCACAATATTACTTAGGAAGATTATATATGTATACTTTGATGTCTTTATCCATTAGATTTTTGGTGGTATCCCTTGGCAAGTGTATTTCCAGCGAGTATTGGCATGTAAGAACGCCAAGATTGCCCAAGGTCTGTCTTTCACGGCAGCTTTTGGATGTATCATCTTCGTCATTCCATCCGTTATTATTGGTGCTGCTGCTGCGTGTACAGGTAAAAAGATACATAAATATACTTTACATGTATAATACTGATTGTTCCTCTATCAAACTTACGAAGCCATATATAATTATTGCCGGTTTGCGCCGAACTTCGTGAGGCTATTGATATAGTGCATTTGAGTTTTCCACTTGGAATTGCTGTGTTTGCATATGCCGATTGGAATTTGGTGTATTACTATACGTTTAGGTTTTCCCTATTTGCTATGTTAGATAATTGTACCTTAGTGCTGGATTGACTGAGCTTGTTTACTGAGCACCTAAGAACAATCTTGAATCTTCTCTCTGAAGTAAAATTGCTTAAGGGCAAACTCCCAGAGCCGCTTTAGTTGAATTACAAAATGATCAATCATAAAAAGTCTTAACAATATTTTACAATAATTTTCGCCCAGTAAAGGCGAGGGCAGCCAAAAACGCCTCATAAAAAGTATTAACAATATTGTCCCTGTAAAGGTGAGGGCAGCAAAAAAACGGCTCAAAAAAAGTATTAACAATATGTTGCAATACGTTTGGTCCAGTAAAGGTGAGGGCAGCAAAAACGCCTCATAAAAAGTTTTAACAATATTTTGGCTCAGTTAAAGGTGAGGGCAGCAAAAAACGCCTACGTGCACTGTAACCGAGCAAACACAGGTGGTCAGGAAAAGGGGAGGAGGTGGGAGATAAAAAAATTATGTCTTCACTCCATGAACATCTGAAGTGAGTAACCAAACACCAGGAACTGTTCACGTGCAAACCGTGACTCAATGAGGGGGATGCATTGTAATGACCTCGCCCCTGACTCGATTGCACGTGCAAGCATGTTGTTACATAGCAATTGTTTACAAGTGATTCTAACAGATACATTAGAAAATAGAATAACCCAGAGAAAAAAGCTAGCGAATATTCCATTTATGTTTTCCCTCTTTGCTATATTACATACTTGTACTTGGTGCTGCATTGACTGAGCTTGCTTACTGGGAACCTAAAAGTAATATTGATACACAAAGATCTGGAATAAAATTGCTAAGGACAAAAGCCCAGAGCGGCTTTAACTGAATTACGAAATGATCAATCAAATGAATAATTTTGGCCCAGTAAAGGTGAGGGCAACAAAAAACGGCAAAAGCATCATGATGAAATTACGATGCCACCCCACCCAAATACCTATAATGTAATATGTGTTACTTGGTTGCAATTCAAGTGTCTTGCTCAGTGTCTTCATTCGTGTTTGAACTTACCGGAGCGATCTTTATCTGGTGTTTCATTGGGTATCAAGATTCATCCGCCTGACCAAAATGGGATCACCCGATCGGCTGTTAATCTCATTAATTATTTACGAGTTTTAGAACTAACCGGAGCGACCTTGATCTGGTGTTTCATTGGCTATCGAGATTTATCCGCCTGACCAAAATCGGATGACCCGATTGGCTGTTGATCTCATTAATTATTAATTACTAATTATTTAGAATACTAAGAGTCCAAAAATGCTGCGGTAGACTGATTCTAGATTCAAGCTTTAATGATAGGTCAGTAGAACTTTTTAAAGTGCATATAAGCCCTGGCTAATTATATTTCTTACGAAGAGACTAGAGGCCATAGACAAAGGATTCCGGAATAAAAAGTTCATTTGATTTATTTATCATGGTGTATTGGCCGTTCAAAGTTGCCTTAAAAACGTGTCTTGGGTTGCCTGTGGACGAAAATTAAGCGCGCTACAAAATTAGCACTGGGTCTAGTTTGACGTCATCAACAGAACACGCTCGATGCGCTATTGCATGAAAGGCCTTGCCGAATAAAGCTCTTCGAAACGTTTAGCGCGATATTATCATCTTTCTTGGTTATCTATTCAGTTATTTTGCAAATAAGCCAACGTTTTAAAGTGCCACTACGACGAAATTTGACCATTTCTTTTGCCACTTTTTTGTATTCCATAAGAACAACCAGTGGCAGAAATATCCAAATCAGTGAAAAAAGTTTGAATGGGGCCAATTAGACCACACATTTTAAAGAGAGTTTACCGTCAAAATCACGTCCGCCATTACTCGAATCCGTTCCCGTGGGCGAGGAATGCCTAGTCATTTTTTAGCGTATGTGACGTCATACACTTAACGCATCGTTCTCAAGTTGCTTCGAACCCATACATTTCTTCTTATATTGTCGACAAACTCACACTGCGAATTTTGCTGTGGTTTAGTAAATAACGACCTAAAATCTGCATCAGATTCTTCAGAACATAGTAATGTGTCTTTCTGTTTAAATTTATTGCCGGATGTTGATGATTTAGGGGGAAATAGAGCCGCTGGCGACCGAGTTGAAAGCTGGACGAATGAATAGTCGCTAAAATCGCTTGGGAAGTGGTTTCTTATCTTTTGGGGGTAATTTTTTCCCAGGGTATTTTCCCTGGTTCGGCTTTCAGGTTGTGCTGTTACTGGATCCGGGCTACAGGGATAATTCAGCCGAGAAATCACTAAGGTAATGATCAGCAGTTTATAAGTCCTAAGTTTGTTCATTGTTTATAGTGAAACCCGGATTGCTAGTTCGTAAATGAGAGTGATCGAGAATTATCTGTGTCCCGGCAATAGATTTTCCGGCGAATCTACATTCTAAAATACAATGTAATTGCTATAAAATTAAATCGCTCTCTTGTCTAACATGAAATCGTGAATGATAAGAATTTACTAGAGACTAAAACAATGTATTGAAACTGACTGATCTGCAGCTTTTACAGACTGGCTATCACAGAACCAAACTTCGCGCCCCCCGTTTCTGTTTGACACACAAACAACTGAAACAAGGTACTTCATGAAATAATATTGGTGGTTTCTTCTGTGGTTTATTGTCTTGAAAATAAAATTAGCAGTAAATTAAAAGGCATACTAGATCGATAGGTTTATCTGTTTATAGGAAACAGCAATATGAGTTATTTATGATAAACTATGTTCTCAGCAAACGTAGCCGCTTATTTTTCGGTCAATCTATACTAGTACGGTCTTATCGGCTATTCCATGTGATACAAACAATTATGGAGAAGCTTCTGTCCTCAAAACGTACACAAACCATCCTTGCATGAGGCTTGAAGAGAATTACAAACCGTATTCTTGGTACTCAACTAAAGGCTTGAATTATTCATGTAGCGAAATGCCAGCTTTGTGGTTCGTTAAATTGCTACAGTCCTGTACAATGCACAAACCCTATTCAAAACGTTTTGTTTGCTTTTCAAAGCGGGAAAATGGTACACTTTCTTACTACATATGTTAGTTCGCGTGAAGAAGTAGCCACACGTGTTGTTGTGGGAAGTTTTGACTGTGACATTTCCCAGTCACTTGTTGAAAGAATCCGTTTTCTTGACTTTCTATTTTCGTTCTAAACATAGTTTGAAAAAAGCTCCAACTCGACGCGAATTTGTGCGAATTACTTCAAATTTTCACAGATTGTTCGCAATTTATATCAGCAAAAAACTATCTCGGCGATGTTTTTAATTTTTAAAAGAGAGGCGCTGAGAGCGATTCCCGCATCTATACTTGGATTGCACGTTGGCAGTTTCACGAAGACCTAAATATCTTCAGAACGGCTTCGAATTTCCACAATCGCCGACACAGTTTCGTAAACAAGGTCTGTGGGAGTCCAGAAAAGCAAACAGATCTTAAATTCATTAAATTGCCGTGGAGTTGGAGCTCTTGGAAACCAACTCGCTTGTTCGGAAAAGAAGTTTATTAAAAAATCGCACTTTTATCAAAATTACAAACCTTAGGTATATCGTTGTAGCCAATTTTATAGGCTTTAAATGAGGTATAATTTATCTAAATACGACGAATATTTGAGACGCTACTTAATTTTATCCGGAACAGTACCCTGATGGTATACGATAACCTTAAGTGTATGACGTCACGTACGCTAAAAAATGACCAGGCATTCCTCGCCCACAGGAACGGGTTCGCGTAATGGCGGCTGTAAATGTCAAAATTTGATCGTAAGGGCACTTTAAAGGTTCTGTTGATGACGGCACGTTTTATTCTCGTCCCAGTCTCCGAAGGTGCGCGGAAATTATTCTACATTTGGAAGTTTAGTCGCTAAAAAAATAATGAAAACATTTTTATTTAGAAATTTCGGAATTTTTTTCTATACCTTTTAAGGTCTAAGCTTGAAGAAGCTGTGTATGATGTTTAAAATTGTTACTGGAAAGTGCCCGGAGTACTTTAATAACTATATAAATTATTTAAAAGACACTGCAGCATAGGCTCGTCTAACCTTGGTTAGTCGTACCTAAATGCCGAACGAATTCAGGGCTTCGCACATTTCATGCGAGCGGCACTCGATTATATGAATGCCATTGGTAGCGATGCGAAAAACATTTCCCAACTAAGTAATTTTAAGAAACATTTATTCAACAGCATTTTATCCAATAACTTCAAACCTAAACATTTTAACATTACAAGAACATTTTAATTCAGTATTTAGTCTACTTTTAGGACAAATTGCAAATTATCTTTAACAATTAATATTACTTATCTAGTTTCTATATTGTAATTCTTATCTAGTTTTAGTTTTTATAATGGGCCGCAATGTAAACTACTGGGTCACCAGTAATTGTGACCAATACTCAATAAATTCTATTATTATTATTATTAATTATTTATTAGTCTGGGAATGAAAAGTCCGAAAGTGCTGCAATGTGATAACTGCTAACAATGGCGCTCATCTTTTTTGTCTGTGACAAGGGAAAAACACTGCTCACTTGGCACAAATTGTGCTTGCTTCAAAGTTCAAAATGTTAGTGTTGTTTAAGGAAAACGCAACGTAGTCTTGTAACGAACTCGGAAATGACTCGCTTCCATGCAACCGGACGTTATAACTCTCTATTAACATTCTATGCCATAGACCTGTTGCATAATTCTGTATTCCTACTTCCGGTTGCAGAAGCGAGGCTAGGGATGTCTCTTGATGTAACCGAAAGTAGGAACCCTGGATTATTGAAAGGGTAGAAATAATGCAAAGGATATATTCTATCTTGTAAAAATGATCGTGATGCTTCTGCATTTAGTATATTATTAGTTATTAATTCGGCATTCCAACAATTTTTATATTGTTCAGATTGGACAAAGACAGCGTACTACACCGGTCCCGCCAACGCTACCGATGTTACCATAACCCTTGATGGACCTTTGGTTCTTCCCATGGTACTTCAGTATCTCACACCCACGGCCGTGTCCTTCATTGGTCTAGGCGCTGTTTCAGCCGCTGTTATGTCGTCATCAGATTCCAGCGTACTCTCAGCTAGCACTATGTTCTCACATAACATCTACAAACACATCTTGCGACCGAAGGTGAATAAGGAACTTCCTGTGTAATCAGTAATTGAACATTGATTGCTTGCCATCTTTTTCTCATTTTTCGTGTTGCATTTATCGCCTTAGAGTCCTGGTCTAGCTGGCCGTTCATTTTCTGGATACCCAACAGGTATCCATGGAAACTCGTGGAAACGCAGCACAGTTTTTTTTAGAGTTTGAGTGCATGTAGATTCACAAAAGGTCGACCACTGATTGTGATACCTCTTGTATACCGACACCACCTTGCAGTCCGGGGAAATCTTTCATGTGGTTGTAACATCTCGTAAGCGGATACTAAGTTAAAGTTGCTGTGTCACGGTACTGCGCATGTGTGAAAATCTGATGATTTTTGATTTTTTTTCCGGCCCGGAACGAAGTTCTCAGAGGGGTGAAATATCGATTTTTAAATCGACTTCCATCAGTGCTCTTTTTGAACTCATCCTTGCCTCCTTTGGTCATTTATGGAAATATAAGATGTGCTTAAATAAGTTTTAGTTATTTGTTTATTCAAAATTAGTCGTTGCGGACTGCAACACAACTATAACAAAAAAGCATAAGTGATGCAAACGGCCACTGAGTACTCTGAATACAGCAGCCGAAAAACGCAAGAAATTGGAAACTTTTTGGCATTCCAACCAGAAGCGAAGAGGGTTTGGATGTCCAGTAGAGTTCACGAAACACATGGCAACTTTTCAAGTCGTATTATAAATGATATGGCAGTTTTCAACAGCGATACGAAGAAATATATATATACGGCTTAGAAACGAGGCTGAAATTATATGAACCGACCGGAGTACAAAGATTGTACGAAAAGTTAGATAAAACCTTTATTTGCTGGCAAAATAACCTCATGAACTCAAACACGATAGCCTTGTGAGCAATTGACATACATATGAAGCTGTAGAAGTTATGATCGACTACGTGAGAGTCTGCAAACATCGATCTGCTATGAAACCGCTTGTCAGTATTCGCACTTTCATGACAAGCGAACTTTTCTACTTTCGACACACGGTCGCTAAACTGTACGAAATCTCCAAGAATAAATTCCTAATGTCCAAACTAACGGGAAAAACTGAAAGAGGAAATCCTTGTGAGCAATCAACATACATATGAAGCTCCAGAAGTGATTATTGAATACATGAGAACCCATAGATCAAACTGATAATAATAAAAGATAACGTGCTATTAGTTTCACGGACATGTGACTACGTACTCAACTCGCGCTACAGCATAGCTTGAAATACTGTACGAAAACTCCCGTTTAAAAATTTCCTGATGCCGAAAGAACCATAGAATCTTAAACAAGATATCCTTCTGACCAATCGACATAAATATTAAGCTGTGAAAGTAAGTTTCCAGTCCATAACAGCCGATAGTGCAAACTAGTAAACAGCCACTCGTACTTCCGAAAGTACTGAACTTTTTAGCGCAAATGTATGTGTTACGTTTCCAAACTTTAACACAAGAAATCGTCCATAGAATGTTCTATATTTTTTACAGCAGAGAACTGTGTTATTAGTCATGTAGAAATAAAACAATGGTGCCATTGGGAGAATTATTTCATGTCAAAAGTGCACAACGAAGAAATATATATCTACGGACGCGAGCAGCTTGTTTCACTTTGGTCAAATTCGGACTGTTTACGACTGGAAACAGCAAAAAATACAAGCAAGTAATGAAATATAGATACCATTCTTTACTCAATGCTGTTTACCTTGGATGTAGGAAGAATAAAATCCTGGTAAATCTCACCATATACTGTGCATAACTACAATATGTGAATACCCGAACAGTTTGGCGTTTCCTGCAAATTATTTTGATTGATTCTCATTGGATGTTACACAATACAGCTGTCAATTCAATGTCTGGAGACTGTGACATGCGCAATACCGTGACACAGCGACTTTAAACTGTTTATACTAAGCTTGAACGTTTATTTGTGTCTGCCATTAGTAGACACCTCAGACATAATTGTTCAAGGGTCCTCCACTGAAAAACAATGCTTGTTCTCAAATGTTCGTTGTGGGTGTCTAAATTTATTGCTGGTTGTTTGTCTTCTATAAATTGTACACTAGATGTCAGTTATGGACCGATTTCCTGTCCATAAAACTCATTTGAATTTCCCGCGCGACGCCATCTTGGATCTTACGGCGTCACAGGGTTCCCCCAATTGTTACACAACAAATAGCACGGATTATAGTAACATATGGCGATATTTACAAATGTGGTATTATCCAATCACAGAGCAGTATATCACCCATAAGCCACGTGTCAAAACATAGTCGTACCTACATGGAAACATCTAAGATGGTGGAGGATTCGCCAACAAAGGCATTTCATAAGAATATTTACTGGTATATTTGGCTTTGGACTAATACTGAAGAGAAGAAAGGGCTATACACCCGAGGGAGTGATTGAAGAATAATACCCCACAAATCGGCTTATTCATAATTAATTTCATACATGCTGATTTAACTCTCTACAAACCTAACCCAAAATTTAAAAATTTAACCTATCACTGAAACTTAACGACTCAGCTGCACCAAGTGGTGTATATTTTACCAGCAAAAGATGGATATCAAATTTCAATACCTTCTAATAAACCCAGTAATAATTTAGTAGCACAATATTTTAGAACGGGTTATTATACCATGATCGCCTCGGATTCTTTTGTTCTCCGAGGCACATTTAAACCACTGATTTTCTCTGATAGCAGGGAAATTTACTCAGGGCCATTGTCTTCGAAATTTGCCTCATTAGGCATGCAGGGAAATTTAGAAATATGCATTAGAAGACAGTGCAGGCTGGACATGAGAGGAACGAAAGCATCAACTCCTGCTTCCCTCAGACACGAGTAACCCTGCTCTCCCGAATAACACAATTGAACCCAAACTGACCTGTCTTCATCATAACCTTCAATGTAATCCATGTGGGATCACCTATTTCAATCTGCACGTTCTTCTCTTCTTTTCTCAAACCCGCTTCTTCCATGTGTCGAGATACATAAAACCATAAACGTGACGTAATTAAAACCATGCATGCTCTTTGAATATTTAGTCAACCGTATAATAACATTGTATTTTAGTGCTATTCTTCTCAAAAACAACACGCTTGTTCCCAGGGGAAGCCAGGGTTATTCAATCAGTGGCGCTCAGTCGAGCATTAAACTAAACGTTTTCGAAAGCAAATAAACTGCGACGTCTTTAGTTTAGGCAGAAAAAAAATAACCTTCTCAGAGATTTGTTCCTCGGCGATCATAGTATAACAAACTTATACGATGGCATTTCGGGGTATTAGTGATTTAAATTGCCCCTCGAGCCTCGGGAAGATTTGTAAAATTCTCTCGGCCCCTTGCCCCTATTGTGCAAACGAAGAGTACTCAGGCTACTTTAGCATAGCATGAATATTCTAAGAGATGTTTTGGTATTTACTATCTAGTGACGTCACAAATATCGGCAATGTTACTATAACCATACTGACAAAAGAGCTATTGTTTTCACACAATAGAAGCAACTTTTGACGTCGTAAGATTCGGGAAATTCAAATAGGTTTGATGGACAGGAAAATCGGTACACAGATTACATCAAAAGTACAATTTACTTCCAGAGACAAACACAGCGACAGGTTTAAATAGCCACAAGGGACATTTGAGAGAAGACATTGGTTTTCAGTGGAAATTCCCTTTAAACCTAGCTACCTGAAAACATGGTGTGAACGTTTATAATTCCGGGGCGGCCTTCACCTCCTCGGAACATGGAATAGTACTGGCTATCCAAAAAATGCCTAACCCTGAAACAATGCAAACCCTAACCCTAAAACAATGGAATTCTTTGTCAGTGCAGTCCAAATGGGGTCCAATAAAATGCAAGATTTTGAGAGGTGAAGGGCTGCTGATAATTCCAGCTGGACCACACAATCCTCAAATTTGGCTCTTTTTATATCAACGTCGCAAGTTGGATCTCATGTGTCGACATTATTTTATTGATAGTATTTGATGCGACTTGCCTTTCAAAGTCATCTGTTTTATCCCGTAACCATTCAATAAACCCTCTAAATTGTCATGAACTAGCTAGAATTAGGAAAGACGGGGAAGCTCACAACCTAAAAATTCAACAATAGATATTTATTTCACTGACGTAATAATATTATATTTGCAGGCATCAGCACGAGAAATGACGTGGGTGACTAGACTGTCAATCATCGGCGTGGGCGTCATAGCAACTTCAATGGCCCTTGCTGTCAAGTCCATCTACGTCCTGTTTGTCTTGTGCAGTGACATCGTGTACGTGATCCTGTTCCCTCAACTCCTGTCCGTCATCTACATGGAGAAGATAGTCAACACATATGGGGCAGCTCTCGGCTACATCGTTGGCCTCGTACTTCGTATACTAGGAGGTGAACCAGCCGTGGGTATCCAGCCTACTATCATATATCCGCTGTACAGTGAGACGGAAGGTCAGCTGTTCCCGTTCCGTACACTATCCATGCTATGCTCCTTGATCACCATCAACGCGATCTCGTATCTTGCCAAGGTAATAGCCGCGCTTTGTGTTATTCAAAGGACATGTATGAACCTTATACCCATTTACAGAGCTATTTTTAGCATCACTTTGAACCGCTGAAAATTACATTCAAACTAAAAGAAACCAAGAAATAATGGTGTAGATTTATTAAAAGCCTTTTCCTTATAAATCGGACAATGGATGGCGATTATGAAAATCTTGAAAAAGTTAGGCTAACGTTTTCGAGTTTTAAACTATTATCTTTGATATTAGCTAATGTTTCTACTCTAGCTTGCTGTTTCTTCGAAAATTAACATCGTTTCGTATCACTTAGTGTATAGTGAGTATTTTTCTTATAATCAAAAAATGATTTAAAATTATATTTTAATAATCAGTTCAGAGCAGTTTTTATTGTTTTAGACTGTCAACATGGTTCATGCTCAGTGTTCCTTGTTTGCTCGAAATAAATACAGCTTTGAGGTGATTAAGCATTAAGTAGCAAGCATAAATGAGTTTAGTGTGGTGGATTTAACAGGTTTAAATATTTTTAAAACATTTATTTTGAGTTCAAATGTATGAGGGTTCAAATTCGCAGAGTTCGTATCCAATTTTGTCGCTTTCTGATTGGCTCTCCGCTCTATGCAATTTAAGTACGGACAATGACAATGGCGTCACTAACAAGCAGTAGTAGCTTTTAAAATTTGTAAAGTGCTTTCACGGCGAGGTTTGTGAATTCAAATGGCTGTTAACTTCTCCTCCAAAAACAAGAAAATGAGAAGTTAATCGGTGAGTCAAACTTCTTTGTAGTGGGCCATTTGGCAAAATGTGAGTTTACTCTCAGTTGAGTGGAGAAAGTTTCGGCGAATTTGGTTCAGGGTTCTCTCACAGCTCAGAAGTCTTGAATTATAACAAGAAGAAAAATCAAGAAAGGATTTCACAACCATTCCAACAATGACAGAATTTAATCGGTGAATCAAATTAACTTGTATGCTGCCATTTGTAAAAGAAAGCTTTCTCTCGGCGCCGGTAATGATTAGAAGTGTTTACGTTTTGACTTTCAATGGCCATTTTTGACTCGAAAGCAGTTTATTATGCACTCATATGAAGCTAAGTGCTTCGTCGTTGTAAAACGTTTTGGACATTTTATGGCGTCATTTCTATGATCAATACGAGTACGGACAATGACAAACCACGGATCGATCGGATCACGGATTATTGCTCATATGACGTTTTACATTTTTTCTCGAGTAAAGAATATGTAATGTTGCCTAAGTATGTTCGCAAACATGAACCTGCCTATTTTGTTGAGTGGAGACAAGCTGTTCTTTGCCATCTTGGTTGACACGAACAGAAGATTTCTCGTTAGCTTCTCTTGTTTTGTCAACCAACATGGTTTTAGTTATTTGAATCTCTGGGGATTGATTGATATCGAAAAGTCAAAATAAAAATTGTCGAGTAAAAAATATTCACAATACTACACACTATGCTTATTATATATATAGTTTAGAGTACAAATAACTATTGTGTACTATAAATAACTATATATTGTGTACTATCACAGGATATTTGTATTAGCCCAGGCTCTATCAGGCATTATGTCTATCAATTCCAAGCCTGCTTATACCCCATTTTTGAATCAGAGCGTTGCAAATGCCCCACCGTGGCCTGTCCGTGGGGTTTTGGAACGAGTGCAAATCATTTATAAACATTGATGTACAATTCGCTAACTTTGACTCTCTTTGACCAATTCCCCACCCCCGAACTTTTCTTTTCTGGCAAATGCCCCACCCCAGGACAAACTGACTTGTCAAATGCCCCACGTATGAGGGGGGATGGTCATGCAGGTTTGGAATTGATTGAGATATTACCTAGACTTGACTGACTAAGCGCAGTCATGAGCCCATAATTTAACCAGGAGTGTTCATAGTAACAGCATTTTTACCAGTTGGGCTATTTTTCGATTATTTTTCCAGCCAATTTGTGGGTTGCACCGTTGCACGCTTTTGTGATTTAATTCCCTTAGGAACAATTACAACTCAACAATAGCGGAAACCATTGAAAACGCTGTTACAGATGTGGGACACTTGGATAATGCTGTGTTTTCACTAGGGCATTTTTCTAGTATAACATTCCTTGAGGTGTTTGTTTACAGACCGACTTATACTAGTATAACGTGCCTGACTGTTTTACTGTGAAATTTGAGGTGTTGGTATGATAAGTGGTTCTAATTACAAACCGCAAAAAAATGGCGGGAGAGCAAGCATTCGTGTTTACCGCTCTGCTTTTAATTCTTGCTGTATTTATGCGAAAACGAAGGCGATTTTTACAAAAATTGCGCTCAATGTCTCTTCAAATGAGTCGAAGAAGAAGAATAGCAACATTTCTCGCAATACAGCAACAGAACGGAGGTAATCGCAGAAGAAGCTAGGAAATCAGTCTGGGTATATCCAAGACCACAGTTCTGGTTTGAGTACCTTTTGATCGACAATTATCAAGACCATCTTTGGCGTGAGAATTTCAGAGTAAGCAGGGAAACATTTTATTTTATTTGCAGCCTCGTTGGCCCACAACTTATGAAGCAAAATACAATCCTGCGTGAAGCGATTGGCGATTCTAAGAATTGACACGTGCAATGCAAAAGGTCTGCTAAATGCTTGCTTTGACAGCTGAATAAATAATCTGACAGGCGTCTGTCAGTTCGTGTGCAGTGATTGGTCGCGGCAGGACAAGTTATACCATCTCCCGAGGTAGTATAAACTTGGCTGTGATTTCGGGTGTTTGAGCCGCAAAATTCCTAATGAAAACACTTTGCATGTTTAACTCGGTGAACTTCAACCGAAGCGTTTTCACTGTCTTTCCGTTTTTTTTATGTTTAACTAGTCAAACATGTCCTAGTGAAAACACACCCAATAAGCGAAACACACCCAATAAGCTGACGAATTATTTTATTGAGGTACTCCTTGAGTGTACTTGGATTTTTGTAATGCTTAGTTATTTTTCTTTATTCTAAGATTTTATTCAAGAAAGGTTACATATCAATGAGCTGGGATGTCCTCCACTGCTTTGATGGCGAGGGAAAGACGACTTACGAGCTGTATGACTGCGGGGAAAATGAAGAGAAGAAAAATCCAGAGGAGAAAGGAAAAGAGGAAAGGTGCTGAAAAGTCGATCAAAAAGAAGAGGAGTGGTGACGTTGAAGAATCTGTAATACCGATATATTTTTAACTTATAGCAATCATGGCTCGTCTTATCCTGCGAGCAGAGGTTTCTTTGTAATCCCTCTATAATGGAGCGATGGAAGAAACCTTGCCACCACCCGCGATGCTTTTCTGTTGAGCATGCGCAATGATGACGCCAGCATGACGTTTGCAACCGCCAAATTGTTTGGGGGAAAATTGAGCCTATGTTCTTTGAAAAGCGTTGTTCTGCTTGATGTCATGCCCATAATGACGTAACAGGTTCAAACTGGTATGCAGACCATCATGTTTAATGGAAATCGGTGCCGGCAGAGGTTTCTTCCATCGCTTCAGTAGTATAAAAAAACATCAGTATTTAAGTTGCAGTTTCTTTGTAACTTTGTCTTTGTTCTGTCATTTTGAAAGTGTCATTTTAGTAGTTTTCTTAACAATTCAAGTGTGGACTCTCGTCGGTTCCTAGAACCGCCACTGTGTATAAAATTGTTTCTCTTGACTTCACTGTCATGGCAGGTCATTCAGGTAACGTCCATAATACTCACTGTGATTAATGGAGCAGATTTCGTATGCCAAACTACGGGACAAACTACGACATGTCCGTAGCCTTACCGTAACCGCGCTGTACCGTATCTCTGTAATTTGATTGGATCAACAGGACAAACACAACAGGGGCCGTGCCGTAGTCATTGCCGTAGTTTGTTCGGCCCACTCATAGGAAATCTGCTCTAACACCATGGACCCTATTCCAATATGGCTACTAATGCCAAAAGAGCCTAGGATATTTGATAAAGTGGATGCCGGCTATATTAAAGCATACCATAGTAGTTTTAGAGTGCTGCAGTTGTTGTCATCAGTTAAATACAGGAAAAATCACGAAAACGAGGCTAGTTTCCATAAAAAAAATAAAAAAACTCTATATTTTGAAATATCGATATACCTTATAACATTTTATGCTATCACCATTGCTAATCTTGGCATGCTCGTTAACACGGTAGCATTTATCTGTTATTTATAGAAGATTCGCCGTTGTGGAACAAGGTCTAAATATAAGGAATACCGTTAATCAGTTCAAGTTTGAAGAGTTGATTGATATGTGACACTTACCATGTTTTCAATCGAGCACAAATAAACTGGCTGATTCCAATATGTTTATCTGGTAATGTTTGTACCATCATATCTCATGCCCGGCGGGAGTAAGCTTGGTAACAATGGTATCATAGCGAGGCCAGTCGCCCAACGATTGCCTAGTGTTGTGTAAACCAAGCACGTTGCACATGGCACTACCCAACACACGCTATGACGTAGCTAGCGTCTAACACGCATGCTCACATCTTATTACCCGTGGCAACCATGTACAGCTGTTTCATCCTTGTTAGGACTCATCAGCATGGCATAGCCCCCAAGACCATCAGCCTCACTAAAGATCATAGGCCTCAGAATCTGGTTACTGCAAGGGCGAACTAAAAGCTGCTTTAAACCCCAGCCACCACGCTAACACGTGTGGGAGCTGGAGATGTGAGCAAAGTGCTATAGCGATGTGGATCTCTCCGAAGAGGATCTGGTAGTGCCTAGTGTTATGTACCCTGGGTGCCAGACTAGGCTCGAAGAGAAATAAAAGGTGAAAATTGAGAGAGAAAAAATTCCATGTTGTATTTTGTTCATTTCTACCTACATTAAAATAAATAGCGATGGGAGTAAAATGTAAATAATGTGCTTTATATATAATATATATTGTATCTGAACCGATTTTATCCCAGTTTGATGGATTCAAGCGAGTCAGAGCTATATATATAGTCACCGTCTGACATGGTTTCCATCTAAGCTTTATTGGAAACAAGTCTTCTTTCGGCTTGCTCCTATCAATTCTTCTTCATCTACAAGTTTTCGGGTGTCCCGAAACCTAAGACCCTCTAAAACGAAGGATCGTGTCTTAGTTTCCGATTTCTTGAAAACTAATACCCCCTCTAGGGTCTTAGCTTTCGAGGATCTTTGGTTTCGAGCCACCCTCGGGTTTTCGCCACTCAACCGGTTTTCACTGAAAGTGAAAATACGAACGTATGCATTTTTTTTTTGTATCACAGGCTTCCCAGACTCGACGTATATTTCCCGCTTATTAGTCTGTTGGGTTACCTGTGGTTTATCGATTAGTTTCATAACTATCTCAGAAGAGTTTAGATAATTGCTTCGTGTGAATTCTCTTTTCCGATTCCTACGAAATGAATCTTCAATAATAAAAGATTGATACTTAATGAAGTTGTGTGAGTGGTTTTTTGGCGATTTGGGGCCTTCTAAAGCAGTTTATTAGGATTCGAAATTTTGACCGTTGGCCTAGGCTCTAAAACAATTTACAAGGTAGGCAACTCGACCTCGCCAAAGCACTGACTTACCTCAAAGATCACCCAAAAATCGGCACTTTTCTTCCTCGCTCGCTATTCAGCTTTCGGCACAGGAGGGAATAGTTATCAAGCAACATCTGACCAGAGATTTAGGAAAATCCATCAAATTTATCATCGCCAAACTGCCTCCTCGAGACCCAAAAAGCGCGACCTTCCAATGATCTGTAAGAACCAGAATGACCAAAGCGGTCCAAAATTTTCCCGACCCTACCCAAAACGATGCAAATCGCCTTTTTTCATGGGGGATCCTCAAGCGTTAAATTATACTTCCGCTCGAGGAACGGAAACAAATATATCGCCAATCAGAGAGACCATTACTAGGCTTTTATCGAAACTGGCGGTTACAGACTAATTTTGAATTTGGAACTCGCGAAAATTTCTCACGTGGAACTGTCATAACACTCGGTGAAGACCCCAGCCCACTGTCTTGGTCCTCTGATTGACGAGTTCCAAATTCCAAATTAGTCTGTAACCGCCAGTTTCGTATAATTTTACGCTTGGGGGTCCCCCCATGAGGAAAGGCGATTTGCATCGTTTAGGGTAGGGTCGGGAAAATTTTGGACCGCTTTGGTGATTCTGGCACAAAAACTCTCATTTTTTAGGAGTGTGGGAAATATGCTAGTCATGAAGTTACTAGTTGCGAATCCAAAATCCTAACCCTACAATTTAAAAATACCCTAACCGTCAACAACGGGTGCTCACTCATTTAGCTCACTGAATTTATGGTGTTTAGAGCTAGTCACTAATATGAGTTTTTAGGGCTAGATCACTAAACAACACATGCTTCTTCGTTCCCCCTATATATATGAACTAATCAGTGCAAATCCTAACCCTACATTATAAAATAACCTAACCGTCAACAACGGGTGGCTAACTAATTTAGGGTTTTTAGAGCTAGTCACTAATTTTGGGTTTTATAAATACATCACCGCTAATCCAAATCCTAACCCTACCGTTTAAAAATCGGGGGGGGGGGGGGTACTCCTCCCAAAGTTGGGTAGGGGTGTGCCACTGGGGCTCTGAAACCCTTACCCTGTTTAAGACAAAAAAACTCAACTTTCCATACCCTATTCAAGACAAAGTGTTAACATTTTCCCTCTATAAGACAAATAACAAATTATCTATCCTTGGATGTGAGTGTTTATTGTGATCTTGTATAATGGGTCATAACTAAATAAGTCTTCAGCAAGCACTAGACTAAATAACGGCACTAGCCAGGAGCCATTTCCCGGAGCGTCCATCTAGTATGGATATGTGTCACAGCACGTTAGATTTGCCGGCTATTTTTAACTTCGTTTTCCCACGAATAAAGCTCTTTCCGTAACGGTCCGCATAATCCAATAAGGCTTTTTGTTGAATCTTCGCTTGGCACTTCTTCATCCGCCATGTTTACGTTTTAGAACTTCAAGAGTGCAATAATTTGGCGAGTTCTGATAGGCTAATCAAACTAATCACTGATTGGCTTTGAGTTTTTCGCGCGAAAAACTAGTCTAAATCAGGAGCCCATTACCAGGAGCGTCCATCTTCCCCACTGTGTCTGTACCCCAGCACAGAGGTAGATGAGGCTATTTTTAGCATTGCGTTTCGCGCGAAAAAAACAAAGGTAGGCTATTCTTAGCCAATCAGATAGCTAACATTACTTCTCATTATCATTCTTCTCACTTTCAACGCGAGAATTCGAATTGCTGGTTTTCACTCAATCCCCAGAGATTCAAATGTTGGTGCCCCAACAAAAGAAGCTAACGAGGGATCTATTGTTTAAGGGCACCAACATGGCGGCGACCTCTTTTCGCGTGAACTTCGAATCTAAAAATAGCCTCATCTACCTCTGTGCTGGGGACCTAACCCATAACAGAGGAACGCTCCTGGTAATGGGCTCCTGTTTAAATATAGCCTGAAAATCTAACGCGCTGTGACATATAGGTTCAATGGGAGATGGACGCTCCTGCACTAGATAAATATCATACCCTCTGTCGACTAAGATCAGAAACTCGAAAAACCATACCCTGTCCAGCGGATCATCTCCGTATAGTCCATATATGGGAGTCCCTCCCCTCCCCCCCCCCCCCCCCCCCCCCCCCCCCCACCCTCCCGGGTTAAACATACAACTCGCAACTAGAAACTCGCAACACCCATTTTTGTGTCTACTGCGCTTGACTGTTGTCATACACACTTCCGATGTTTGTTAAGTACAATGTACAATGGATATCTTCGGCTCATGTTCGGAACCAATAAAAGCTAACAAGATGAATTCGTACAAAACTCGAGAGTATCGACATCCAATCATAACACAGCAATAAAAAGTCGACATCTTACGAACTAATGCCCGATCGCTACCTCATGTGACTGCTTTTGCTGAACTGCCACGTTGTTGATTGGAAAAGATTCGTTTTGGTAAGTACTTTGACAATGAATTTCACTAAATTTGCAAATATTACTTACCGCAGCATTCAAAGGATGTCAAATCAGTCGAATGAAAGGTTTACAAGGCTTCTTTCAATTACTAGATCGGTCTACTGTACTGGACGAGAAAAGAAACCTCTCTACGGAGCTAGAGTGATGATTACGTATAAGGTCTTTTCTACATTATAGTTTGTTTATATATTATAAAGTTTTTCACACCTGGTTACAGTTTGTTATACACACCTTGTTATGGTTTGTTATATACAGTATGTATGACCTTACACAGGTTTTATGTAAGCAATTGACCTATATCATTATGACGTCAAATCAAAACAATATATTGTTTAAACGCTAAGGATCACGGTCGTGGGAGCGGGACAAAAGAGCAACACAAAGGAAATCGCTATCAAATGTATTTTGTAGAACGTAGAATAGCGGTAACAGCCACCAAATACAGTAAATATTGTGGGATAAACATTGATCAAGAGACGTAAACTTGAGCGTGCATGGCGTGCGAAAGGACTAACCGTAAATAGAGAGATGTACGTTGAACAGTGCAACCTAGTTAACAAGTTGATCCATGACTCGAAAATGAAATTCTACTCTACACTTATAGAAGAGAATAGCTCAAATCAGAAGGTCCTGTTCAGTGCTATTGAGAAGATGTTGAGCCTCAAGACAGCTAAGAGATTACCCTCGTGCGACAGTGCCCGTGACCTTGCTAACAAGTTTATTGATTTCTTTGTTAATAAGGTACGGGTGATTAGAGATGGTCTTACTCCAATAGCTACACATATTGCTGATGCACATCAGGGCACTGACAGGTCTCTCGAACACGAGCTATGTGTATTTACTCCTACAACTGCTGATGAGTTATCTACCCTACTTAGAACTTCAATGATGAAATCATGTATCCTTGATCCTATTACTGGTGGTGTTTTCAAAGACTGCTCTGGGGTGCTATTACCGATTGTTACTAGGATTGTGAACCTGTCGTTTGCAAGTGCTGTTGTGCCTAGCAAGTTTAAAGAAGCTGTTTTGTCACCCACTATCAAGAAAGCCACTATGGATCACGAGGAGTTCTCTAGCTTCAGACCGATTTCAAATTAGAGATTTATCTCCAAAGCTACTGAAAAGGTAGTTGCTGTGCGGTTAAACTGTCATCTTGATGAGAAACATTTGAGTGAGCTATTCCAATCAGCTTATAAGGCCGGTCACAGTACGGAAACGGCACTGGTGAGAGTCCACAATGATATTCTCCGTGCCATAGATGAGCATGGTTGCGTCATACTTCTATTGTTAGATCTCTCTGCAGCATTCGATACTGTTGACCACCACATACTTCTCAACAGACTTAGTTGTCGCTTTGGGATTAAGGGTAAAGCTCTTGAGTGGATCCGTTCATACCTTTCAGATCGTACTCAATTTGTCTGTATTGACAAGGAACGGTCATCTAGTCGTGATCTCACTTGAGACTTGAGACTTGAGACTTGATCTTCTATTGTTAGATCTCTCTGCAGCATTCGATACTGTTGACCACCACATACTTCTCAACAGACTTAGTTGTCGCTTTGGGATTAAGGGTAAAGCTCTTGAGTGGATCCGTTCATACCTTTCAGATCGTACTCAATTTGTCTGTATTGACAAGGAACGGTCATCTAGTCGTGATCTCACTTGTGGAGTTCCACAAGGATCTGTGCTCGGTCCCATCATGTACTTGTTATATACGGCACCTCTTGGGGACATCATTAAGCGACACAATATGTCTTACCATATGTATGCAGACGATACCCAGATTTACATATCATTTCAGCCGTCAGTTTCTGGTGAAACCATGCGTGCCAAGTCTCTAGTAGAAGATTGTGTCCGGCAGGGATATCAACAACTGGATGACATTAAATAAGTTAAAGCTTAACAATGATAAGTCTGAGCTGCTTGTGCTTAATGCTCGTCATCGTCCTCAAGTTGCTCTTGATTTGATTTATGTTGCAGATGAGCTAATACACTCATCTAAGTTCGCCAAAAACATTGGTGTTTGGTTCGATGATACCTTGTCTATGCAGAAACAAGTAAACTCAATAAGTAAAACGGCATTCTTCCATCTTAGAAACATTTATTTCATCTAAACTTGATTACTGTAACTCCCTGTTATCAGGTTTGCCAAGGGACTCAATGAAGAGACTACAGTATGTTCAAAACTCGGCTGCACGACTTCTCACGTACTCACGCAAATATGAACATATCAGTCCTATTATGAAGGAATTGCACTGGTTGCCCGTAGCAGAGAGGGTTGACTTTAAGATTTTACTACTGACATTTAAGGCTTTAAATAATATGGCACCTTTTTATCTTAATGAACTTTTAACTCCATATGTTCCGAAACGGTCACTACGCTCTGCTACCAAAAATTATTTAGTTATTCCTAAGTACAATTTAGAGTCCTATGGTCGCAGAGCTTTTTCAGTTACGGCGCCGTCCTTATGGAATAATCTACCAGAAAACATAAGGATTATTCAATCTTTGACTGATTTTAAAAGTTCCATTAAAACATTTCTTTTTAAGCGCGCATACTATTCATGATGTAATTTTAAATTTATTTATTCTTCTGTTTATTAATCTTAATATTTTTATTCGTATGTTTTTTATATATAGATATATTTTTAATCTTATCATAGTTAACTACATCAGTGGTGATAGTTTTAATATGTTTTTACAGAATGTAAAGCGCTTTTGGATTTTCGAAGAAACAGCGCTATATAAATCTATTATTATTATTATTATTATTGATACAGCTGATATCTGGAAACATGACAATTCGAAGTTAAATTTTCCTCAGCAGAGCAGATTTAGTTCAAAATTATATTGTTCAAGTTGATTCTGTCCCCCTCATAAACAAGCCGTGACGTCATAATGATATAGGGTAATTCAACACCTTGTTACAAGTTTGTTATGGAGTCATGCAGACAGTGATGACGTCACAAAAAATTATTACAGATTTGATACACCAAAACCACTTTATTAGGAACTGTTATATAAAAAGGAGGTCCCAGGAAATATGAGACCGTTAGAGCAAAAAAAAACGGATGATATATGGGCTTTTAAGTGGAAAAATTCTCCCATACAAATGTTTCACTCCATTCTAAGGGGTGGACCATTAGAAATCCTGGGAGGGGGGGGGGGGGGGTTCTAAAGATTACCCACACAGTCTGTGTAACTGATTTTCAGGTATTTCCAGATGAAAACAACCTCCCCAACCTTCATAAAAATAGTTTAGTCACTGTTGTCATGGAAATATCAACTGACCTTAATAGCCTCAAAATATTCTCTGATGCCAGCAGTTTTTGCAACCGAGTTTAACGTCAGGTTTCATTGAGTAAACTTCAATGTTCACATTCTCAAAGATTACAGAGTCTGTGCCAGTAATTTCGAGCACATAGAAATATTTTCATGTATTGTCTTGTGCAAAACATCATGGACAATGAAATCTTGGGGTATGCATTTTTGATTTGGCCTGAATCGGAGCCAAGCAATGAAAGACCGGAACTATATGCATTCTAAGGCGATCAAATTAAATTCTTCACATCACTGGGCTCGTTACAAAAAAACTGCGGCTCAAAGTAAATAAACAAGTCAAGGAATGTAAAGCAAATTACTATAAAGATCTGATTAGACAAAACAAAGAAATTCAGGTGCTCTATGGAAAACTATAAATGATTGACTTGCCGTAATAAGATCTAATAATGGCTCTCAGCCGACCTTTATCCAATCTAAATCTGATGGAGTACAGTTAACAGAGCCAGCGTCGATCGATCAGACCTTTGTTAGCAGCAAAGTTGCAATCTCTGGTCGGCGCCATTGACATCATTACTCCAGCTAAGACAAATAACAGTGAAATTGTCTTTCGCTTTTCGAACATTTCCAAGAGCTTTGTTTTTAAACAATTAAGAGGTTTGAAAACAAACAAAGCTATTGGTTTAGACCGAATCAGCTCGAGGCTACTAAATGACTCGGCTGTGTGTATGACTCCTGACCAGTTTTAACCAAACTGTTTAATCGTTCTCTGGACTCAAGTATTTTCCCAGCCATCTGGAAACAAGGAAAAGTTACCGCCCTGTTTAAATCCGGCGATCGCTCTGATTTTAACAACTGACAGGCCTATCACAATTATATTTTACCTGCTGTAAATAAGATTCTTGAAAGGGCTGTACATCAACAACTCTACGGCTATCCGTCTCGTAAGAGAAAATCCTCACACCTAATCAGTTTGGTTTCCGCCCGAGGTTATCTACTGAAATTGGCTTAGCACACTTCACTGACAACATTCTACAACACATGGACAATGGCAAGGTGACTGGTGCAGTATTCTTAGACCTGTCCAAGGCTTTTGTGACTGTGGACCACAACCTTTTGCTGACAAAGCTCAAGGCCATTGGTGCTTGCAGTGAAGTTGTAAATTGGTTTACCTCCTACCTTGATAACCGACACCAGATAACTGCAATAGGCGACTCTCAGTCCTTTTCGTGCTCAGTGGGAGTTGGCGTGCCACAGGGAGTCTTCTCGGTCCTCTCTTGTTCTTGGTTTACGTCAATGATCCTCCTATTACTGTAGATCATTGCCAAGTGACCATGTACGCTGATGACACCGTGATATACTGTAGCCGTCCTTCTATCAATGAAATCGAACATTGCTTAAATCATGACTTGGCAAATTGGCCTCTTGGTTTCGTATACATCGCCTGGCTTT